>WWET01012413.1:0-11316 GCA_011038615.1 Limnodynastes dumerilii
AGGTATACCCAGGTATAATATATAATATTACAGTTATATCACAGGTATACACAGGTATAATATATAATATTACAGCTATATCACAGGTATACACAAGTAATAATATTTAATATTATAGCTATATCACAGGTATAATATATAATATTACAGCTACATCACAGGTATATACACAGGTATAATATTACAGCTATATCACAGGTATACACAGGTATAATATATAATATTACAGCTATATCACAGGTATATACACAGGTATAATATATAATATTACAGCTATATCACAGGTATACACACTGGTATATTACTGGTATATCACAGGTATACATACTATTATATTGCTGGAATATCACTGGTATATTACTGGTATATCACAGGTATACATACTATTATATTGCTGGTATAATACAGGTATATTGCTGGTATAAACACTGGTATATTGCTGGTAGAATACAGGTATATTGCTGGTATATCACAGGTATACACACTGCTATACAGACTGGTATAGTACAGGTATACACACTGCTATACAGACTGGTATATTACAAGTATACACACTGCTATACAGACTGGTATATTACAGGTATACACACTGGTATATTACAGGTATACACACAGCTATACAGATTGGTATATTACAGGCATACACACTGGTATACTGCTGGTATCGTAAAGGTATATTACAGGTATACTCATTGGTATATTGCTGGTATATTACAGGTATACACTGCTATACAGACTGGTATATCGCTGCTATACACACTGGTATATTACAGGTATACAGACTGGTATTTTACAGGTATACACACTGGTATATCGCTGGTATATTACAGGTATACATACTATTATATTGCTGGTATATCACTGGTATATTACTGGTATATCACAGGTATACATACTATTATATTGCTGGTATATCACTGGTATATTACTGGTATATCACAGTTATATTACTGGTATATCACAGGTATACATACTATTATATTGCTGGTATAATACAGGTATATTGCTGGTATAAACACTGGTATATTGCTGGTAGAATACAGGTATATTGCTGGTATATCACAGGTATACACACTGCTATACAGACTGGTATATTACAGGTATACACACTGCTATACAGACTGGTATATTACAAGTATACACACTGCTATACAGACTGGTATATTACAGCTATACACACTGGTATATTACAGGTATACAGACTGGTATTTTACAGGTATACACACTGGTATATTGCTGGTATACACACTGGTATATAGCTGGTATATTACAGGTATACACACTGCTATACAGACTGGTATTTTACAGGTATAAACACCAGTATATCGCTGTTATACACACTGGTATATCGCTGGAATACACACTGGTATATCGCTGGTATACACACTGGTATATCGCTGGTATACACGCTGAAATATCGCTGGTATACACGCTGGCATATCGCTGGTATACACACTGATATATCACAGGCATACACACTGGTATATCGCTGGTATACACACTGGTATATCGCTGGAATACACACTGGTATATCGCTGGTATACACTCACAGGCATACACACTGGTATATCACAGGCATACACACTGGTATATCACAGGCATACACACTGGTTTATCGCTGGAATACACACTGGTATATCGCTGGTATACACGCTGGTATATCGCTGGTATACACACTGGTATATTACAGGCATACACACTGGTATATCACAGGCATACACACTGGTATATTACAGGCATACACACTGATATATCACAGGCATACACACTGGTATATCGCTGGTATACACACTGGTATATCGCTGGAATACACACTGGCATATCGCTGGTATACACACTGATATATCACAGGCATACACGCTGGTATATCGCTGGTATACACACTGGTATATCGCAGGTATACACACTGATATATCACAGGCATACATACTGGTATATCGCTGGTATACACACTGGTATATCGCAGGTATACACACTGATATTGCAGGTATACACACTGGTATATCGCTGGTATACACACTGGTATATCGCTGGTATACACACTGATATATCACAGGCATACACGCTGGTATATCGCTGGTATACACGCTGGTATATCGCTGGTATACACACTGGTATATCACAGGTATACACACTGGTATATTATACATTTGGAGGGCAGACATTACCTGCAATAGAACTCTCTACAGTTGGTGTCACATCAGCCTCAGTTACAGGCTCCTCTATGGAGAAGAACAAAATCAATGAACTAATGACAGACAGACAGACAGCTCAACAGAGAAAGACAGACAGCTCATCAGAGACAGACAGACAGCTCAACAGAGACAGACAACTCAACAGAGACAGACAGCTCAACAGAGACAGACAGACAGCTCGATAGAGACAGACAGACAGAAAGCTTAACAGAGACAGACAGACAGACAGACCGCTCGATAGAGACAGACAGACAGAAAGCTCAACAGAGACAGACAGACAGCTCAACAGAGACAGACAGACAGACAGCTCGATAGAGACAGACAGACAGACAGAAAGCTCAACAGAGACAGACAGACAGACAGCTCAATAGAGACAGACAGACAGCTCAACAGAGACAGACAGACAGCTTAACAGAGACAGACAGACAGAAAGCTCAACAGAGACAGACAGACAGCTCAATAGAGACAGACAGACAGCTCAACAGAGACAGACAACTCAACAGAGACAGACAGCTCAACAGAGACAGACAGCTCAACAGAGACAGACAGACAGACAGACAGCTCGATAGAGACAGACAGACAGAAAGCTCAACAGAGACAGACAGACAGACAGACAGCTCAATAGAGACAGACAGACAGCTCAACAGAGACAGACAGACAGAAAGCTCAACAGAGACAGACAGACAGCTCAACAGAGAGAGACAGACAGCTCAACAGAGACAGACACCTCAACAGACACAGACAGACAGACAGACAGCTCAACAGAGACAGACAGACAGCTCAACAGAGACATACAGACAGACAGACAGCTCAACAGAGACAGACAGACAGCTCAACAGAGAAAGACAGACAGACAGCTCAAAAGAGACAGACAACTCAACAGAGACAGACAGACAGACAGCTCAACAGAGACAGACAGACAGCTCGATAGAGACAGACAGACAGAAAGCTCAACAGAGACAGACAGACAGCTCAACAGAGACAGACAGACAGACAGCTCGATAGAGACAGACAGACAGAAAGCTCAACAGAGACAGACAGACAGACAGCTCAATAGAGACAGACAGACAGACAGCTCAACAGAGAGAGACAGACAGCTCAACAGAGACAGACAGACAGACAGAAGCTCAACAGAGACAGACAGACAGCTCAACAGAGAGAGACAGACACCTCAACAGAGACAGACAGACAGACAGCTCAACAGAGACAGACAGACAGCTCAACAGAGACAGATAGACAGACAGCTCAATAGAGACAGACAGACAGCAAGAAACAAAAAGAAAGAGAAAAGAAACAGAGAGAGAGACAGTGAGAGACAGAGACAGAACCATTCCTTTAGGGGATCATATTTCCATCAGAAATGGGTTCCCTGTTTCCCATGAGAAGCTGGATCTCGTAACAGTCAGATCCCATGAGATAATGGATCCCCTTTCATACAGAGAGACTTACCCTGAGCGGCCACAATAGAGGTCAACAGGATGACAGCCAGCAACAGCAGCAGGATTCTGTGAGGAGAGAGAACAATGTGATCTCCCCTCAGATCTGACCACTCACGTCTCTGACTCCGGGGTTCTCTCCTCAGATCTGACCACTCACGTCTCTGACTCCGGAGATCTCTCCCTCAGATCTGACCACTCACGTCTCTCACTCCAGGGATTCCTCCCTCAGATCTGACCACTCACGTCTCTAACTTCAGAGAGCACTCACTCTGTTATGACCACTTACATCTCTGACTCCGGGAATCTCTCCCTCAGAACTGACCACTAAAGTCTCTGACTTCAGAGATCTCTCCCTCAGAATTGACCATTCACGTCTCTCACTCTGGAGATCTCTTCGCCAGATCTGATCACTCACATCTCTGACTCTGGAGATCTCTCCTTCAGATCTGACAACTCACGTCTTTCACTTTGGAGATCAGTCCCTCAGATCTGACCACTCACGTCTCTGACTCCAGGATCTCTCCCTCAGATCTGACCACTCACGTCTCTGACTCCGGGGATCTCTCCATCAGATGTGACCACTCACGTCTCTGACTCCGGTGATCTCCTATCAGATCTGACAACTCACTTCTCTTACTCCAGGGATCTCTCTCTCAGATCTGACCACTCACGTCTCTGACTCCGGAGATCTCTCCCTCAGATCCGACCACTCACGTCTCTGACTCCGGAGATCTCTCCCTCAGATCTGACCACTCACGTCTCTGACTCCGGAGATCTCTCCCTCAGATCTGAACACTCAAGTCTCTCACTCCAGGGATCCCTCCCTCAGATCTGACCACTCACGTCTCTGAGTCCAGAGATGTCCACTCAGATCTGACCACAAACGTCTCTGACTCCGGAGATCTTTACCTCAGATCTGACCACTCAAATCTATGACTCCAGAGATCTCCACTCAGATCTGACCACAAACGTCTCTGACTCTGGAGATCTCTCCCTCAGATACGACCACTCACGTCTCTCACTCCAAAGATCCCTCCCTCAGATCTGACCACTCATGTCTCTAACTCCGGAGAACTCTCCCTCAGATCTGACCACTCACATCTCTGACTCCGGAGATCTCTCCCACAGATCTGACCACTCACGTCTCCGATTCCAGGGATCTCTCCCTCAGATCTGACCACTCACGTCTCTCACTTCAGAGAGCACTCTCTCAGTACTGACCACTCACATCTCTGACTCCGGGGATCTCTCCCTCAGATTTGAGCATTCACGTCTCTGACTCCGGAGATCTCTCCCTTAGATCTGACCACTCACGTGTCTGACTCCGGAGATCTCTCCCTCAGATCTGACCACTCACGTCTCTGACTCCGGAGATCTCTCCCTCAGATCTGACCACTCACGTCTCTCACTCCAGGGATCCCTCCCTCAGATCTGACCATTCACGTCTCTGAGTCCAGAGATGTCCACTCAGATCTGACCACTCACGTCTCTGACTCCGGAGATCTCTCCCTCAGATCTGACCACTCACGCCTCTGATTCCAGGGATCTCTCCCTCAGATCTGACCACTCAAATCTCTGACTCCAGAGATCTCCACTCAGATCTGACCACTCACGTCTCTGACTCTGGAGATCTCTCCCTCAGATCTGACAACTCACGTCTCTTACTCCAGGGATCTCTCCCTCAGTTCTGACCATTTATGTCTCTAACTCCGGAGAACTCTCCCTCAGATCTGACCACTCACGTCTCTGACTCCGGAGATCTCTCCCTCAGATCTGACCACTCACGTCTCTCACTTCAGAGATGACCACTCACGTCTCTAACTCCAGGGATCTCTCCCTCAGATCTGACCACTCACGTTTCTGACCCTGGGGATCTCTCCCTCAGATCAGACCTCTCACGTCTCTGACTCCGGAGATCTCTCCCTTTAGATCTGACCACTCACGTGTCTGACTCCGGGGATCTCTCCCTCAGATCTGATTACTCATGTCTCTGACTCCGGGGATCTCTCCCTCAGATCTGACCACTAACGTCTCTGACTCCTGAGATCTCTCCTTCAGATTTGACCATTCATGTGTCTCTCACTCCGGAGATCTCTTCGTCAGATCTGACCACTCACGTCTCTGACTCCGGGATCTATACCCTCAGATCTGACCACTCAGGTCTCTGACTACGGGGATTTCTCCCTCAGATGTGACCACTCACGTCTCTAACTCCGGGGATCTCTCCCTTAGATCTGACCACTCACGTCTCTGACTCCAGAGATCTCCACTCAGATCTAACCACTCACTTCTCTCACTTCAGGGATCGCTCACTCAGATCTGACCACTTACGTCTCTGACTCCGGAGATCCCCCCCTTAGATCTGACCTCTCACTTTTCTGACTCCAGGGATCTCTCCATCAGATCTGACCACTCAGATCTCTGACTCCAGGGATCTCTCCCTCCGATCTGACCACTCACGTCTCTGACTCCAGGGATTTCTCCCTCAGATCTTACCACTCACGTCTATCACTCTGGAAATCTCTCCCTCATATCTGACCACTCACGTCTATCACTCCAGGGATCTCTCCCTCAGGTCTGACCACTCACGTCTCTGACACCGGGGATCTCTCTGTCATATCAGACCACTCACGTCTCTTACTCCGGGGAACTCTCCCTTAGATCTGACCACTTACGTCTTTGACTCCAGAGAAATCCACTCAGATCTGACCACTCATGTCTCTTACTCTGGAGATCTCTCCCTCAGATCCGACGACTCACGTCTCTTACTCCAGGGATCTCTCCCTCAGATCTGACCACTCATGTGTCTAACTCCAGACATCCCTCCCTCAGATCTGACCACTCATGTCTCTAACTCCGGGGATCTCTCCCACAGATCTTACCACTCACGTCTCTGACTCCATGGATCTTTCCCTCAGATCTGACCACTCGCGTCTCTAACTCCGGAGATCTCTCCCTCAGATCTGAACACACACATCTCTGACTCCGGAAATCTCTCCCTCAAATCTGACCACTCAAGTCTCTGACTCCGGGGATCTCTCCCTCAGATCTGACCATTCACGTCTCTCACTCCAGAGATCTCTCCCTCAAATCTGACCACTCACGTCTCAGACTCCAAAAATTTCTCACTCACATCTCAACACTCACATCTGTAACTCCAGGGATCTCTACCCCAGATCTCACCACTCACGTCTCTAACTCTAGAGATCTCTCCCTCAGATCTGACCACTCACGTTTCTCACTTCGGAGATCACTCCCTCAGATCTGACCACTCACGTCTCTGACTCCGCAGACTCCTATCAGATCTGACCACTGACGTCTCTGACTCCGGGGATTTCTCCCTTATATCTGACCACTCATGTCTCTGACTCCGGGGATCTCTCCCTTAGATCTGGCCACTCACAAATCTAACTCCAGAGATATCCACTCAGATCTGACCACTCACGTATCTGACTCCGGAGATCTCTCCCTTAGATCTGACCACTCACGTCTCTCACTCCAGGGATCCCTCCTTCAGATCTGACCACTCAAGTCTTTTACTCCAGAGATGTCCACTCAGATCTGACCACTCACATCTCTGACTCCGGAGATCTCTACCTCAGATCTGACCACTCACGTCTCTGATACCAGGGATCTCTCCATCAGATCTGACCTCTCACGTCTCTCACTTCGGAGATCACTCCCTCATATCTGACCACTCACATCTCTGACTTCGGAGATTTCTCTCTGAGATCTGACCACTCACGTCTCTGACTGCGGGGATCTCTCCCTCATATCTTACCACTAACGTCTCTGACTCCGGAGATCTCTCCCTCAGATCTGACCACTCACGTCTCTCACTCCGGGGAGATTTCTCTCTCAGATCTGACCACTTACGTCTCCGATTCTGGAGATCCCTCCCTCAGATCTGACCACTTACGTCTCTGACTCCATGGATCTCTCCCTCAGATCTAACCACTCACGTCTCTAACTCCGAAGATCTCTCCCTCAGATCTGAACACTCACGTCTCTGACTCCGGAGATCTCTCCCTCAGATCTGACCACTCAAGTCTCTGACTCCGGGGATCTCTCCCTCAGATCTGACCATTCACGTCTCTCACTCCGGAGATCTCTCCCTCATATCTGACCACTCACGTGTCAGACTCCGGAGATTTCTCCCTCACATCTCACCACTCACATCTGTAACTCCAGGGATCTCTACCTCAGATCTCACCACTCACGTCTCTGACTCCGGAGATCTCTCAATCAGATCTGACCACTCACGTCTTGGAACTCCAGAGATGTCCACTCAGATCTGACCACTCACGTCTCTGACTCCGGAGATCTCTACCTCAGATCTGACCACTCACGTCTCTGATACCAGGGATCTCTCCCTCAGATCTGACCACTCACGTCTCTCACTTCAGAGACCATTCCCTCAGTTCTGACCGCTCACATCTCTGACTCCAGGGATCTCTCCCTCAGATCTCACCACTCACGTCTCTGACTCCGGAGATCTCTCCCTCAGATCTGACCACTCATGTTTCTCACTTCGGAGATCACTCCCTCATATCTGACCACTCACGTCTCTGACTCCGCAGACCTCCTATCAGATCTGACCACTGACGTCTCTGACTCCGGGGATTTCTCCCTTATATCTGACCACTCATGTCTCTGACTCCGGGGATCTCTCCCTCAGATCTGACCACTCATGTCTCTCACTCAAGGGATTCCTCCCTCAGATCTGACCATTCACGGCTCTGACTCCGGAGATCTCTCCCTCAGATCTGACCACTCATGTCTCTCACTCAAGGTATCCCTCCCTCAGATCTGACCACTTACGTCTTTGTCTCCAGAGATGTCCACTCAGATCTGACCACTCACATCTCTGACTCCGGAGATCTCTACCTCAGATCTGACCACTTACGTCTCTGATTCCAGAGATCTCTCCCTCAGATCTGACCACACACGTCTCTCACTTCAGAGAGCATTCCCTCAGTTCTGACCACTCACATCTCTGACTCCGGGGATCTCTCCCTCAGATCAGAACGCTCACGTCTCTGACTCCGGAGATCTCTCCCTCAGATCTGACCTCTCACGTCTCTGACTCCGTGGATATCTCCCTCAGATCTGACCACTAACGTCTCTGACTCCGGGGGTCTCTCCCTCAGATCTGACCACTCACATCTCTCACTTCAGAGAGCACTCCCTCAGTTATGACCACTCACATCTCTGACTCCGGGGATCTCTCCCTCAGATCAGAACTCTCACGTCTATGACTCCGGAGATCTCTCCCTCAGATCTGACCACTCACGTCTCTGACTCCGTGGATCTCTCCCTCAGATGTGACCACTCACGTCTCTGACTCCAGGGATCTCTTCCTTAGATCTGACCACTCATGTCTCTAACTCTGGAGATCTCTCCTTCAGATCTGACAACTCACACCTCTCACTGTGGAGATCACTCCCTCAGATCTGACCACTCACGTCTCTGACTCCGGGGATCTCTCCCTCAGAACTGACCACTCACGTCTCTGACTCCGGGATCTCTCCCTCAGATCTGACCTCTCATTTTTCTGACTCCATGGATCTCTCCCTCAGATCTGACCACTCACGTCTCTTACTCCAGGGATCTCTCCCTCAGATGTTACCACTCACGTCTCTCACTCTGGAAATCTCTTCCTCATATCTGACCACTCACGTCTATCACTACGGGGATCTCTCCCTCAGATCTGACCACTCTTGTCTCTGACTCCGGGGATCTCCCTGTCAGATTTGACCACTCACATCTCTCACTCCGGTGATCTCCTCTCAGATCTGACCACTCATGTCTCTGACTTCGGAGATCTCCTATCAGATATGACCTTTGACGTCTCTGACTCCGGGGATCTCTCTCTCAGATCTGACCACTCACATCTCTTACTCCAGGGAACTCTCCCTTAGATCTGACCACTCACGTGTCTTACTCCAGGGAACTCTCCCTTAGATCTAACCACTCACCTCTCGAACTCCAGAGATCTCCACTCAGATCCAACCACTCACGTCTCTTACTCCAGGGATCTCTCCCTCAGATCTGACCACTCATGTCTCTCACTCTAGAGATCCCTCCCTCAGATCTGACCACTCATGTCTCTAACTCCGGAGAACTCTCCCTCAGATCTGACCATTCACATCTCTGACTCCGGGGATCTCTCCCTCAAATCTGACCACTCACGTCTCTGACTCCGGGATCTCTCCCTCAGATCTGATCACTCAGGTCTCTGACTCTGGGGATTTCTCCCTCAGATGTGACCACTCACTTCTCTGACTCCGGGGATCTCCACCTTAGATCTGACCACTCACGTCTCTGACTCCGGAGATCTCTCCCTTAGATCTGACCACTCACGTCTCTGACTCCAGAGATCTCCACTCAGATCTGACCACTCACGTCTCTCACTTCAGAGAGCACTCCCTCAGTTCTGACCACTCACATCTCTGACTCCGGGGATCTCTCCCTCAGATCAGAACTCTCACGTCTCTGACTCCGGGGATCTCTCCCTCAGATCTGACCACTAACGTCTCTGACTCCAGAGATCTCTTCCTCAGATCTGACCACTCATGTCTCTCACTTCAGAGAGCACTCCCTCAGTTCTGACCACTCACATCTCTGACTCCGGGGATCTCTCCCTCAGATTTGACCATTCACGTCTCTCACTCCGGAGATCTCTTCGTCAGATCTGACCACTCACATCTATGACTCCAGGGATCTCTTCCTCAGATCTGACCACTCACGTCTCTAACTTTGGTGATCTCTCCTTCAGATCTGACAACTCATGTCTCTCACTCCGGAGATCTCTCCTTCAGATCTGACAACTCATGTCTCTCACTTTGGAGATCACTCGCTCAGATCTGACCACTCATGTCTCTGACTCCGGAGATCTCTCCCTTAGATCTGACCACTCACATCTCTCACTCTGGAAATCTCTTCCTCATATCTTACCACTCACGTCTATCACTCCGGGGATCTCTCCCTTAGATCTGACCACTCACGTCTCTGACTCCGGGGATCTCTCTGTCAGATCTGACCACTCACATCTCTCACTCCGGTGATCTCCTCTCAGATCTGACACTCATGTCTCTGACTCCGGAGATCTCCTATCAGATCTGACCACTGACGTCTCTGACTCCGGGGATCTCTCTCTCAGATCTGACCACTCACGACTCTCACTCCGTGGATTTCTCCCTCATATCGGATCACTCACGTGTCTTCCTCCAGGGAACTCTTCCTTAGATCTGACCACTCACATCTCTGACTCCAGAGATCTCCACTCAAATCCGACCACTCACGTCTCTTATTTCAGGGATGTCTCCCTCAGATCTGACCACTCATGTCTCTCACTCCAGAGATTCCTCCCTCAGATCTGACCACTCACATCTCTAACTCCAGAGATCTCTCCCTCAGATCTGACCACTCACGTATAAGTATATGGGAATATAGTGATATATGACTGGTGTATAAGTGTATATGTATATAGTGATATATGACTGGTGTATAAGTGTATATGTATATAGTGATATATGACTGGTGTATAAGTATATGGGAATATAGTGATATATGACTGGTGTATAAGTATATATGTATATAGTGATATATGACTGGTGTATAAGTATATGGGTAAATAGTGATATATGACTGGTGTATAAGTATATGTGTATATAGTGATA
>WWET01012420.1:0-11287 GCA_011038615.1 Limnodynastes dumerilii
GGTAAATACAAGTTTATTTATATTTATAATAAGTAAAACAATGGGAATGTCATTTATTTTCTCTCTCCAGTAAAACTTGTATTAATATATAAAAAAATATTAAATTATAAGTGAATCATTTATGCAGGGTTGCCGACTTTTAGAGGCCGACATGTGGGGTGGGGCTTAATTATGTGATTTATGCAAATCTCGTCTTTAAGTCCCAACCCCTTTTCAGTACTACCTCTTATAGGGTTCCAGGTGTGGGTGGAGCTTGATGATAAAAATCACGTCATCAAGCCCAACCCATTACAATTATGAGAGGCCCCCTTGCCTCTCATGCGGGAGATGTGTAGCCTCTCCCGGGATACCGGGAGAACTGCCCGAATTTCGGGAGTCTCCCGGGTATTCCGGAAATCCTGAATTTATGGCTAATGACCCTTTCTCAGTACACCTTTCCCCCACTAATCCCACCCCAATATTTGACACGGTAATCCTTGCTTACTTACCCCTATGTTCTATGTACAGGGCCTTCACATATGAACACCTGACAGCAGCCGTCTCATCCTGAAGAGGAAATCCATCTCTCTCCAACTCCAACAATTTATTCAACATCCAGAACATCAGAGCTGTCCAGACCATCAATGGATTATCTACAGCAATCAGGGACACGCAATCAGACGTCCCAAGACCTGTGTCCCAACCACAACAGCGGACGCTGACCAGATTGTCTGCAGCAACAACAATAGATAGTTCTGTCCTTATTAATGTAACATCCATGTAAATAAAGCACCCACACAGAGTGTGTGATGAAGAGATATGTTTACACTGATCTAAGCAGGGCCGGGACTAGGGGTGTGTAACTACAGTAGGGGGGTGTAACTTAGGGGAGGATGAAACCAGGGGGGGTTAACTAGGGGTGTGTAACAAGGGGTGTGTAACCAAGGTGGGAGTAACTAGGTGGTGTGACTAGGGGTGTGTAACTAGGGGGCTAGGGGTATGTAACTAGGGGTGTGCATCAGGGGCAGCCATTTGGGGTGCAAAGCTTAAGCAGGGGGGCAGCAAGATAATATTTAAAGTTAAATTGGTTTGGAATTAAGGGTCAAGGGGTGCTATTTAACCTGCATGCTCTGAAAAAGTAAGGCTTCCCCACTCCCTTACCCTAACCCTAGGTCACACACACCCCCTCCACTGGCAGCCTAACCCCTAAGACTCCCTCCTGTAGCCTAACCCTAACACATTCGAAATAGGGACAGCCGAAAAGACACTTTCGCAACAGTCCATCACATAGAGACATAGGACCTGATTCACAGATAAGAGTGAGATAGATGCGGGAAGATCGGCACCTAACTCACTCTTCCAGCCCCCCAACCCGCCACTGCACCTCCCCGCCGCCATCCCCCGCCAATCTAACTACCTTCCCCCTCCCACTTCCGCCAGCAGCCTAACCCCTAAGACTCCCTCCTGTAGCCTAACCCTTAACATTCGAAATAGGGACAGCCGAAAAGACACTTTCGCAATGGTCCATCACATAGAGACATAGGACCTGATTCACAGATAAGAGTGAGATAGATGCGGGAAGATCGGCACCTAACTCACTCTTCCAGCCCCCCCAACCCGCCACTGCACCTCCCCGCTGCCCTCCCCAGCTAATCTAACTACCTTCCCCCTCCCACTTCTTCCTAAAAACGGCATAACGCCGCCTCTATGGATGTAAATCCCTGCGTGCGGTCTTTAAAGACCGCACATACGCTATCTATGTACCGATTTGGCACGTAGATAGCGTAAATTACCTACTACACATGCGCAGTAAGTTATTCTGCCCAAATACGCACTTAAGAAGCAGAAACATAGGGCCTGATTCACAGATTAGAGGTAAATAAGTATGCGCAGAATTACTAAAATACGCACCTAAGTGGCAAAGCAACTTCCATGACGCTCCATTTGTTTTTACGCAGGGCCAGACTGGGACTAAATATTAGCCTTGGCGTTTAATGCACAAAGGCCCACCTTCTGTGGTTCAGACTACTTGAACGACTGCATCGATTGCTAAGTGGCACAGTCACATAAGTAATGACACGGCCACTGAAACAAACATTCAGCAAGGAAAGTAGCTGCATCATTTAGGAGCTGATGAGGCTGTGTAAGTTGTACATAAAAACAGAATGGAAGTTGCTCAATCAATTTATAGGTATATGTTAAACAGGTGTGTGAAAGGCAGGGAGTTAATCTGCTTGCCACAGAAACAAAAGGAAAGAAAAGCCCCAGCACACTGCCATAAACCAGTAACAGACTCTACTGTTCTATCTGTAAAATAAAACACAGAAATGTTCGTTACACATATTTGATCAAATATGGGATAAGCCACCAGCCACCGTCAAGGCCTTTCTGTATATGGTGGTCCTAACTCTAAAATTGAGAGTCCCAATGTTGGGTCCCATATATATGTTTATAAATTGAGAGCCAACTTACCTAGGAGACACCCCTTAAAGTCTCCAAAATGGCTGCTGTGAAGCAGCTCGCCCTCTCAGCAACTGCTCCCAGTTGTACATACCCTTGCAGCCAAACCAAAATTAGTCAAATGTATAGGATAATAACACTCCTTGCGCTCGTATGTAGCTGCAGCAGTATGTGGTGTGGGGGGTGTCCCCACTTCACCCCCAATTCAACACAGACTCTAACCCTCCTCGAGGGACAGAGACCGTGTTTTCAAAAAATCACTAACAAAATACACCACACTAACAATTGAGCTCCCTATACTTATATAAACCTCTTCACAGATAAAAAAAAAAAGAGAAAAAAAATAATAAAACAAGTAAGGTAAAAATCAGGTGGGACACAGACCTTCCGATCTCATTCCCAATGTTCAATGTCACAGTCCCAGTCCTAATTTTCTTCTTTCTGATGTCTCCTCAAATGTGTCGGCGATTTTCTGTACGTTCCTAACACCGACTCTTATACAGTATTTGGAGAAAAGAAGAAAGGGGAATATATGGTCGGTAAGCTATTGAGTCTACGGCTCAGCACATTTGGGCCCATAGTGTGCTGTGAATAACCTTGTATCCTAAAGACTCCTTCCCAGCTCATTTTCTCTGATTAGAGGTTTTTTTTTTTCTTCAAGACTGAAAAGTTTTTAGAAAAGCACAGATTATCACCTGTTAATATGTTTTCCTCGACTCCTCCATGTCAGCCGTAACACCTGGGTTATATCCACCTCCTTGGAGCCAGACAGGAAGGAAGAAGACCCTGCAGTATATAAGACCATGCCTCCCTGCAGTCCTTGTCTTCATCTTTACTCAGCTATAATAAAGCTTTTAGGTTAACAGAAACAGAAATTTAAACAACAAAAACAACAATAATATAATAATTTAGGGCAGGGAATTACGGGCTGACATGGAGGAGTCGAGGAAAACATATTAACAGGTGATAATCTGTGCTTTCCTCATCCTCCCCATGTCAGCCTGTTACACCTGGGTCATACCCAAGCAGTTACTTTCACTGGGTGGGCAGACTTTAATAACTTAAACAACGGCGCTAAGAACGCGCCTTCCAAATTTTGCAGCAGCTGATGCCATTACATCTAATTTATAATGTTTAGTGAAGGTATGAATTGAGGTCCATCCAGCTGTTTTACAAATTTCTTGGGTAGAAGCTGATTCTTTATTCGCCCAAGAAGTCGCCATGGAACGAGTTGAGTGGGTTTTAAGATACTTAGGTACTTCTTTACCCCTTATTTTGTATGCTTCAGCTATACAGGACCTTATCCATCTTGCAATCGATGCTTTTGAAGCTTAATTTCCTTTACCACTACCTTCGGTAAGGACAAACAAATGTTTTCTTTTCCTAATCTTTGAGGTTCTGTCAATGTAGATTTGTAAAGCTCTTACTAAATCTAAAGAATGAAACTTCTTTTCTTTCTCCTTCACTGGATTTGGAGAAAGTGAAGGTAAAACAATGTCCTGGTTGAGGTGGAAGGCCGACACCACCTTAGGAAAAAATTTTGGATTGGTGCGTAGCACCACTTTATCCTGGAAGAAATTAAGATAGGGTGGTTCAGCCCATAAGGCCTGTAGCTCTGACACCCTTCTCGCTAAGGTTATGGCCACTAGAAATGTCACCTTCCAGGTGAGATATTTTAAATTTATTTCTTCCAATGGTTCAAATGGTTTTGAAGTAAGAACATTAAGGACCATATTTAAGTCCCATGGCGCAAAAGGTTCCCTAATCCTAGGCTGTATTTTACTTGCTGCTTGGAAGAATCTACAAATATATTTGTTTTTGGCCAATTCTAAATTCAACATAGCAGACAATGCAGACACTTGAACCGTCAGTGTACTGACGGCTAATCTTTTTTCTAGACCTTCTTGCAAGAAGTCCAGGATAATTTCAATTTTAGGTTCTTTGAAACCTTTACTTTTTGCCCAGAAACAGAACTTTTTCCATATTTTATGGTATATGAGAGACGTAGATGGTTTCCTAGCCGCTAAAAGGGTTTTAATAACCCTTTCTGAAAACCCTTTACGCTCTAACGCTGACTTTTCAATAGCCACGCCATCAATTTCATGGAGGTTGGGTCCAGATGCGCCACTCCTCCCTGTGTTAAGAGATCTGCTTGTTGAGGCAGAGACCATGGGTGATCTATTGATAGCTGCAGTATTTTCTGGAACCAGGGCCTTCTGGGCCAGAATGGCAATATTGCTATCACTGTTGCTGGCTCCTGCTGTAATTTCCTCAATACTTGGGGAATCATTACCACAGGAGGGAATATGTAACATAGTTGGAAATTCCATGGTATGGACAATGCGTCTACCGCCCAGGCTTGAGGATCTTTGCGTCTGGACACATACCTTTTTACTTGTTTGTTTTCTTTTGACGCCATGAGGTCTATCTGCGGTTGACCCCATTTTTGTACAATCTGTCTGAATACATTGGTGTTTAATTTCCATTCTGTTTTCTGTATGCTGTGGCGACTTAGAAAGTCTTCTTGCGCGTTCTGTTCTCCTGCTATATGAACTGCTCCTAGGCTGGTTAGGTGCTTCTCTGACCAAGTTAGAACCAATTGCGCTGCCTTCATTAGGGGTCTGCTCTTGGTGCCCCCTTGCTTGTTTATATATGCCACGGTAGATTTGTTGTCGCATTGTATTCTTACTGCCTCTCCTAAGATAATATCTTGAAAGGACAGAAGAGCTTGGCACACTGCCAACATTTCTTTTACATTTGAGTGCTGGGATCTTTGATTTCCAACCACGTGCCTTGCGCCAATTGACTGTTGCATACAGCTCCCCAGCCTGAACTGCTTGCATCTGTTGTTATTGTCACTGAGGCCTGGCTGAAAAACGATTTTCCTCCTGCCAGTGCTTTGTCGTTTAACCACCACTGGAAATTTTCTTTTGCTTGCTGTGATATTCTTATGTTTTGCTGTAAATTGTGTGGATTTCTGTCCCACTGTTGAAGTAGACAATTTTGTGCCTCCCTCATGTGGAATCTCCCCCACATTCTGGTTTCTAGCGCTGCTGACATCAGCCCCAGTGTTTTCATGAAGTCCTCTGCCGACATGTGCGAGCAGGCTAGCGTATGATGTAATTGCTGTTGTAATTTTTGACTTCTTACCGGTGTCAGACTTACTGACATAAGTGCTGTGTCTATAACCAGACTTACTGACATAAGTGTTGTGTCTATAACTACCCCTAGGTAGCTTACCCTTGTGGACGGACTCAGATGACATTTCTCTGTATTTATGATCCAGCCGTGATCTTTTAATACTGAAATGACCCTTTCTGTATGTTGCTGTGCTAGATTTTCTGTTTTGGCTGCGATTAAAATGTCGTCCAGATAGGGCCATAGACAAATGCCTTCTAGTCGTAGACTGGCAATAATTGTTACTAGCACTTTGGAAAAGGTTCTTGGAGATGATGCTAAACCAAAAGGTAGACTTGTGAACTGGTACAGATTTCCTCCTGTAGCAAATCTTAGGAATTTTCTGTGTGCTTTGTAAATAGGAACGTGCAGGTAGGCGTCTTTTAGATCTACAGAAGTCATGTACATGCCGGGTAAAATATCTGGGAGGATAGCTCTTATAGAAGTCATCTTGAATTTTCTCACCTTTATCATGCTGTTTAGTTTCCTGAGATCCAGGATTGTTCTGAAGCCCCCATTGGCCTTTGTTACTACAAATAACCCCTTGAAATCTTTCTGTTTGAGGAAGAACGGTTACCACTTTCTGTTGAATCAAATTGGTGAGACTTGAAAGTAGTACTTCTCTCTCTGAGGCTTCTTCTGGCATTGGTGAGGCGTGGAACAGATTGTTTGGTTTCCTGATAAATTCTATTTTGTATCCTTCCCTTATGATGTCCAGTACCCATTTGTCTGAAATGGTGTGTGACCATTGGCTGTAGAATTCTTTTAACCTGCCGCCTACTGCACACTCCTGCTGTGAGTTGTCATTGTGACATATTCCTGAAAGTTGTACGGATGTCTTTACCTCTTTGACCACGAAACCCGAATCTTGAGATGGCCGATTGACCTCTCCTATATGCTCTACCTGGTCTATAAGACCTGGCCTCTTTAAATTCTGATGCCTTTCCCCGGTAGGATCTGCTGTAATAGGGTTTTTTCCCCGTTTTCTCCCCGGTAGGATGTAAAATGGTTTTTTCCCCGTTTTCTCCTGTGGCAACCATGATGATTTCCCACCTGTTGTTTTAGTGATGATCTCATCAAGTTTCTGGCCAAATAAATATTCGCCCTGAAAGGGTAATGACAACAATTTATTTTTAGAATGAGAGTCTGCTGACCATGGTCTTAACCATAGTGCCCCATCTCGTGACTGCTGCTGTTGCTCCTGCTCTTGCTGCCAGTCTCACTGAGTCCATAGACGCTTCACACAAGAACTCCACTGCCAATAGAATGTCTTGCATTGCTTTGACTAAGTCTGACCTTTTGATACCATCCAAAATATTAGATTCTAAGTCATTACACCAACTTCTTAAAATTCTAGAAGTTATAGCTATAGCGGCTGCCGGCTTCAAGGCTGTTCCTGCAATAGCATGCTGTTTTTTTAGTCCGACTTCAATTTTTTTATCCATACTATCCTTGAATACTACCGCATCTTCAAGTGGTAATGTCGTACGCTTGGATATTCTGGTAATGGCAGCGTCTACTTTTGGAGGCCCACTTTTTTGTGTCTTCGGGAACAAAAAGATACATTTTAGACATTTTACTAGCGTTAGGTAATTTTTTATCCTGGTGCCTCCATTCGTCTAGCACAGTATCTTTCAATGCTTGTGACAACGGAAATACTTTACTTTTCTTTTTTGCCTCTTTAAACAAAAGGTCTTGCAGTTTAGTTTCTTCTTTATCCTCTTCAATTTTCAATGATTTATTTATCAGCTTTAACAGATTCTCTACTAAAATCGGATTAAAGCCTGCTTCTGCCTGTGAAGCCTCCAACCTTGCGTCCAACTGTTCTGAATCTTAAGACAAAACCACACATTCCTCTCTAACCGACTCTTCTGAGGCCTCACTTAAGTTAGACCTAGATCTTTTAAGGGTTAATGCTTTCAGATCATCCTTAGTAACAAAGGTTTCTGATAATATTGCCTTCATAAGTTGAACTATTTCATTTATTTGAGCCAGAGGAATTCTATGTTCTTTAGGAGTACATTCTTCACAGGCTGATTTCTGATAATTCTCAGGTAATTGTTTTTCACATGATGAACACTTATCCGTATGCAATTTTTTATGTTTACTTCTAGTATCCAACTTCTCTTTGACAGTCTCTGGTCTGAAAGACAACAGAATGCTCTAGCTAAACTAACTAGAAATAAACATTTCTAAGGTAATAAATATATGCAGTAACGCTCACCCAGACTTTTTAGGCTGTGCCTTTTTTTCTTCTGAATTGCTCATTTTGAGGAATCAGTAAAGCAGATGCCTAATTTATAGAGGAGACAATTTGTCACTAAGAGCAACCATATGCATATAATGGAATATCAGATTTTTTAATCACCTGTTAATATCCAGACCTTCATAATATCCAGACCCTGTTAATATCCAGACTTAATTTTGCTAGATGCAGATCTAAAACATACAGATATATCTAATTTACTAATAGATTCATATATGCAGCATGGTAGGAGTTTGAACAAGGCAGCTTACAGTTTAGTAGGATAATGGTAGCCCAAATGCTGTAGTCCTGCTGAGGAGAAGATTCACAGCTTTCCTGCATTCCAGCATTTGCTGTGGGGAACACACGTGCTTATATGCCGGCGCTTGGCTATGACGTCATTTCCCCGCGTTCCAGCTGATTCACCCGGGTTGCCGACACTTAGAGAGCAGCATCTAGTGGCCCCTCTGTCCCCTAGTGCGGCCGACGTCAATTCCTGCCCGCCCTCGACTGATAGTAGGGGCGGACATACGGAAGCATGCTGATGCACGTGTGCAGCGACCTGCATAACAGCGTTTGCAAGGTCCATGCTGCTGCTTGAGCTGGGAGAAGCGTTCCTGCCTGCAAAACAAAACGTAAGTGCTCCCTGGCTAACACCTCTCTGGCCCCTAACAGGAAGGAAGAAGACAAGGACTGCAGGGAGGCATGGTCTTATATACTGCAGGGTCTTCTTCCTTCCTGTCTGGCTCCAAGGAGGTGGATATAACCCAGGTGTTACGGCTGACATGGGGAGAATGAGGAAATATACTTTTTATTATGTATGAAAAATGAATTTTTTGTTAATATGAATTAAAGTTTGGAGCCCTCTGGTGGATGAAAGTGGTTATTCTTATAGGCTTCTTACCAAGAGGAATAAGGGGTAAGCAGAAAGGAGGTGTGTGTGGAAGTGTTGTCCTTGTGGTAACTGGCTGCACTTGGGCCTCTGTGTCCCGTTTGTTTCTTTTTCTTTTCCCCGGGCTCTGCTTGCCGGCGAGGAGGGGCGAGGAGAGATAATTGGCAGACCATCTACAGACACGGGAGGACCCAAGGAGAAAGCTATAATAAGGAGGAGGAACATTACTGATGGGCTATATTACAAAGAGGAGAACTTTGTGAGTAGAACAAGTTGGGAGGCTGTACCACAAACTGTATCTACGTACTTCACCATATATTCCCCTTTCTTCTTTTCTCCAAATACTGTATAAGAGTCGGTGTAAGGAACGTACAGAAAATCGCAGACACACATTTGAGGAGACATCAGAAAGAAGAAAATTAGGACTGGGACTGTGACATTGAACATTGAGATCGGAAGGTCTGTGTCCCACCTGATTTTTACCTTACTTGTTTTATTATTTTTTTCTCTTTTTTATCTGTGAAGAGGTTTATATAAGTATAAAGGGAGCGCAATTGTTAGTGTGGTGTATTTTGTTAGTGATTTTTTGAAAACACCAAAATTAGTGTTCGTACTATCATGAAAAAAAACCCATTCATTCGTTGCTCTGGTGCAAGCTCAGCGCTGTGGAAAACATATGTTAATCTTTACAGCTGCACTCAGAGTCTTAAGAAAATACCCACCACATACAACAATATATAGGTTCACTAACATTTCAGTATGTTTAATGTGCTTTCAACAGGGCATAAACAGAATGTGACAACCAATGCATATATATAGAGAAAATACAGATGAGTAAACTTACCCCCACTATGGTGCTCCCCTCGGTTCCATGACCATGCCGCACACCAGCCCCGAGTCACCAGAAGTGACATACCGGAAGCGCCAGTCAATCTATTGTAGTCATGGTAACCTGTACACAAAACCGTATAAACTATTTGAGTATCGGAGGCACTGAGGATCAATATGTGCAGGTTAAACAGAAAAATATATATAGTGCCATACAAACAATCAAATGCTGCTACGATCCAAGTATATAAACACAACCTCCCTGTTGCGATCACATGTAGATCTCACCCAACCATGCTGCCGTCATAATACGGGGAGACCAAGTCATCTATTAAAGAATATAATGGGGCGAAGCATAAGAGCCATATCAAGGAGTGTGGCCCCATTATAAAGAATAGTAAACCATAGCGCTAGTCAGCCCTGAAATAGATCTATACTGTCACCATAAGGCTGGTAGGACTAATAAACATCGGAGGAGGCTCACTTACACTATGATAGTCAAGGAAAAACATTACATAAGGAGAACCAAATGTGTACAATCCAATACACAAAATTTTGGACACAATTATCCAACTTACACACTATATAATCCAGTAAGGAGTCTAGTACTACAATAGACAAAACAAACAAACAAGCAATCAAACAATACCAGAGTCCAGATGAAGCTGGTACCGCTACCTAGTTATGGATTCATAAAACACAATTTAGGCTAAATAGTTCATTAAGTGCATTGGGGGCATTGGTTCTAAGGGGATGTATCCACCGTGTTTCACATTGTAATGAGTCTCTATTACCCTCACAATGTAGGGGTGGTATATGATCAATGATTTTGTATTTCAGTGTGGATAAGTTGTGCCACTGCATAGCAAAATGCTTAGCAACGGCTTGCTACAAAGTCTTCCCCTCAAGGGCAGATCTGATGGTGGAGCGATGTAATGCCATCCTCTATTTAAATTGGCGTTGGGTTTTCCCCACGTAATACAGTCTGCATGGGCATATAATAATGTAAAGAACATATCTGGTGGTACATGTCAGATGGTGTAAAATCCTAAATCTTTTGCCTGAGTGGGGATGGGTGAATATGGGCCCAGGATCCAAATATCTACACAGCTGCAGGACTAAACTGTCCATAGAACTCCATAGTTAACTTTTTAACAGCTAAAAAAAAAACTTCCAAAGCCCACAAAAGTTTCATTTTTGTAAATGTTTTACTGGTAATAAGTAGGTTTAACAAAAGTTAACAAAATTGTGCAAAAAGCAGCAAAAAAAGTTAAGCAAAAAATATGTGCAAAGTCACAAGTCATGTTTAAGATAAGCAGCAGAAATACAATAACTGTCAATTAATAAAACGATCCTGGATAATACAATCTGCAGCAAACAGTTATACGTTCACAGGATTTACATATGAGATAAATACAGTATATCAAGATACAGGCCCTGATTCACAGCTGCGCTTCCATCTTTTTTCAGACGGAAACGCAGCAAAAATGAGCACTGCGCATGCTCACATCTGAAGCAAGCGCAGAAAGACGGACGCAAGTGTGCCCATCCGTCTGTGATCGCATCCGACAGCACTGTGGCACTGGAACTGGGAGTTTCACAACATTTATATGAGAAAAGGGGTGTTTTTCTCATTTAAATATTACATATTGTCCCAAAAATAAAACGATCGCCCCAAAATATTGAATCTCCTAATATAGCCGCCC
>WWET01012426.1:0-11282 GCA_011038615.1 Limnodynastes dumerilii
CACTTCCACCTATGTAACATAGCTTGCAGACTTATAAATATACATTGTGTCCAGCAGATTTCTCATCTATGGGAGGTCTTTCTGGCAAGACTTGTGTATGCTGGTCCTGTTTACCATGCAATGTGGGTGATAAAATATTGTAATGAAAAGAGTTGATTTTTGCAGGACCTTTTAGAGGCCATTGCGCCTAATAGGTTCCGCACGGGGAATAGAATTGGACCCATTGTGTTGTTGCTGATTTTATAGTCTTAGATTAACTTACTATTTCTTTCTCTGTTTTTCATAATTCGCTAAAATTTAGATTTTCATATAGAATTAGTAAAAGTTATCTTTTAAGATTTACAATATGCAGGTTTGGACTAGCCTACCCAACTTCAACAAAACATGCTCAACACATTCTACTAGCTATCCTTTATTATCCTTCCCCTCCTCCACCACTCACATCAGTAGTCTATTTCCTTTCCTTTCTTTTCCTCTTCTCCTACCTCCTGGTAGTTCACCCCTCCCACTATTGTTAGCTCACTTGTACAGGACCCTTCATTCTCTTGTAGTTACCTCCTCCTCATCCACTCCCCATGCCTACTTACTCTCTAAAGCCTTTTTGCACATTTTACCCTTCATGTTGCCCCATTTGCTTCTACCTTCCCCCTCACTGCACTTCTCTAAAATCCCCCTTTTTTTCATCATGCTAGTTGGGTTATTGTTTACCTTATTGTTTTTTTTTTTTATATATTTTTACCATGCTGTTTTATTTTCTACCCTGTATGTCTGTATTGTAATTTTTATATACTCTGTACTGCACTGTGGACATCTTGTGGTGCCCTAAAAATATATGTTTGTGATAATAATAATATTGATGATATTGATACAAATGTTAACTGAAAGCTTTGACATAAGCCTGTAGGGGGCTTAATCCTGAGGTAACAATGCTATTCACTCCTTAAAATGGATTGGCTGTTAAAAAAACAATCCATTTAATTTTATTTAAAAAAAGAAAGTGGCCTGAAATATGTGGTTTGTGTAGTAGGCTTGTGTAGCAGGTAGCCAGCAACATGGGTAGATAGAAAGATAGAAGTAAATTCAATTACTCTTAAATACTACTTTAAGACATTGATAACTTTTGTTAGTCCAGTCCCAGAAGACTATTTGATGTGGAAATTTGATTGTAAGGGAGAACTGAACTTAATGGAATTGTTAAACGAGAGATAACCAGCTGCACACAATCTCTAAAGTAGTTTGGAGAAAAATAAATTGGAGATTATTACCTGGTAATCTGGTTTCCTCTATTCATCCATGTCAGCACCTGTGGGTAATTACTCTGAGCCAGGAACAGGAATTAAAAGAAGACATCGGAGGTATATAACGAAACGCCCCCCTCCTTCCTGTGTCTTCCTTTCTGTGTCAGAAGTACAATAGATAAAACATAACACAAAAAATATACTGTATGTGCTGACATGGATGAGTAGAGAAAACCAGATAACCAGGTAATAATCTCCAATTTTCTCTACCTCCCGTGTCAGCACCTGTGGGTCCTACCCAAGCAGTAATTTAAAAAAAAAAACTAGTCCTGGATGTATACAATGTAATAATAGAACAAAATTTACATGTTAACATCACACTATGCAAAACAGCAAAAAGAAACAAAGCTGAGCAATTGCCTTAATTATAGCATTTCGACTAAATCAATAGTAAAAAAAAAATTCATTACTGTCTTTAACACACATCCACTTAAGTTAGCATCTGAGGATGACTGAACGTCTACTCTTTAATGTTTCGTAAATGTATGCACTGAAGACCATCCCGCTGCTTTGCAAAGGTCTTCAATAGATGTTGCTACTTTCTCCACCCAAGATGCAGAGACTGCTCTCATAGAGAGTGCTCTAAGGGCCAGATTTACTAAGCTACGGGTTTGGAAAATGGAGATGTTGCTCATAGCAACCAATCAGATTCTAGCTGACATTTTCTAGTATGTATTAGGAAAGTTAGAGCTAGAATCTGACTGGTTGCTATGGGCAACATCTCCACTTTTACAAACCCGCAGCTTAGTAAATCCGGTCCTAAGATACTTTTTAATAAGCTTCAGTGATACAGGATTTAATCCATCTTGCAATTGTTCCTTTAGAAGCCGGTCCTCCCTTGTTTACTCCTTCTAATAAAATGAAAAGTTGTTTAGTATTTCTGAAGTTTTGAATCCTTCCAATATGGATCTGCAACGCTCGTAGTACATCCAAGGTACTAAATTTCCGTTCTTCTGAATTCTTTGGTTCAGAACAGAAAGATGGAAGAAATATACTGATTTAAATGGAATTAAGTTACTACTTTAGGTAAAAAAGTAGGGTTTGTTCTTAGAACCATTTTATGAAGAAATTGAGATGCGGCTGTTCTGCTCAAAGGGCATGTAATTCCGATATATACTCCTACCTAACGTTACAGCTACTAAGAAGATCACTTTCAATGTGAAAAACTTGAGACTAACTTCTTGTAAAGGTTCAAAAGGTTCCTCTGAGTGTCTAATACAAGATTTAAATTCCAAGGAATCATGGGAGCCTTGTATCCCAGGGTTAATTTTGCTGGCAGCTTGAACAAATCTTGAAATATATTTATCATTTGCCAACTCCTTGTTAAGCATAGTGCTGAGAGCCGATATTTGCACTTTTAAGGTATTCAACGCCAGGCCTTTGGCTAGACCTAGTTGCAGGAATTCTAATATTGATGGAATGCCCGGGTCACTTACTCCATTGCTATTGCACCATTCCACAAATGTTTTCCAGACTCTATGATAAGTCTTGTTTGTAGTTGACTTTCTTGCCTTCAAAAGTGTATTTATTACTTTACAAGAGAAGCTTAAATTTTCTAAATGTTTACTCTCAGCAACCATGCCATCAACTTAAATGCACGAGGATTTGGGTGAACTAGGTTCCTGAGTTTAAAGATCTTCTCTTAGAGGAATTGTCCAAGGTCTGTTGATCGATAGATGCAGCACCTTGGCAAACCAGAACCTCCTTGGCCAAAACAGTAGGATGGCTATTACCATAGTTGGTTTGTTTTCCAATTTCCTCAAAATTCTGGGAATAATTGGAATTGGTGGAAATATGTAAGCTTTTTTGAATTTCCATGGAGCTGCCAAGGCACCCACTGCCAGAGCTTTGGGTTCCTGGTATCTCGAAAAGCACTTGTTTACTTTTTTGTTTCTGCAAGTTGCCATCAAGTCCACTTATGGCATCCCCCATATCTGAACTATCTGGCGAAAAACATTGTCATTCAGTTGCCATTCTCCTGGCTGAAACACTTGTCTGCTTAAGTAATCTGCTGCAGTATTGTCTTTTCCTGCTATATATATAGCGGAGAGATCTGGAATATTATTTTTTGACCATAGGAGGATTTTTCTAGTTTCTTTCATGAGGGATCTGCTTTTGGTGCTGCCTTGGCCATTTAAGCAGGCCACTACCGCCTTGTTGTCTGAGTCAACTATTATTGTTCTTTCAGAGATCTGTTGCCGGAAAATTTTTAAGGCCTCCCCAACAGCCTTTAGCTCTCTTAAATTGGAATGCATGTCCATTTCTTTTTTGGACCAAAAACCTTGGTCTTGCACACAGGTTCTGCACACAGCTCCCCAACCTGTCTATCTTGCATTTGTTATTATTATTGCTAATGGCAGATTCACAAAAGACTTTCCCATCCTTAGTCTTTCTTCTGAGAGCCACCACTCCAGATCTAACTATGCTGTCTCGGTCAAGATCACCATTTGTGTCATATTCTTCTCTGTCCCATTGCTGAAGGAAACACATCTGAAGACCTCTCATACAGATTTTCGCCCAGGATACGGCATCTATGGCTGCAGACATAAACCCCAATATCTTCATGCAGGCTTCTGTGGACGCCTGACGTTTTCTTTAAATAGACTTTACTTCTAAGGTTAGCTTTGTTATGCTTTCTGATGAGAGCCTCACCGACATCTGTACTGTATCTATGACCATACCTAGATATTGTTTGGATGTGTCTGATGTTAACTGACTATTTTGCTCGTTTATTAATCATCAATGTATCCTTAGAATATACAGTACTCTTTCTGTATGAACTTCTGCTAGTTCCTTGGTGTAAGCTGCAATGAGAAGATCGTCTAGGTGTGCCTAAATATGGATTCCTTCCATTCTTATTTTTTCTATGCCTGCAACCAATACTTTTGTGAATGTCCTTGGTGATGACGCAAGACCAAACAGAAGGGCCACAAACTGAAAATACTTTCTGAAGATCATAAATCTCAGGAATTTCTGATGGTTTTTGAGGATTGGTATGTGCAAGTAAGCGTCTTTTAAGTCTATTGAGGTCATAAACATTCCTTTTGTAGACCCATAATAACTGATTTTTTTGGTTTTCCTCTTGAAAGTTTTTACTATTAAATTTTTGTTTAATTCTCTGAGGTCCAGGATCTACTGAAACCTCTGCGTACTTTTTTAACCACAAAGAACCTTGAATAAAGGTCCTTGAACTGATCTTGTTTGGGAACTTGTATTACTACCTTTTGATCAATCATATTTTGTAGACATATTTTCAGAACTTCACTTTCTTCTTCGTTTGCAGGTATCGGTGACACTTGAAAAAGCTTTTTTTTGGAAATTTTTGAAATTCTAGCTTGTACCCTTGATTGATAATGCTCAATACCCATTTGTCTGATGTCAACTCTCTCCATTGGTTTGCAAATTTTAACAGTCTTCCTCCCACTGTATCCTGGGGATCGAAATTTCTGGCGTCATGGTGCCATGTTTTTGAGGGTGGTGCGAATCTTTCCCCCTTTGGGATCAAAAATTAAAATGGCTGGTAGAGCTTTGTCCTCTCCTATATTCCCTTCCTGGTCTGTAGGCCTTTGCATCCTTGTACTCGGAGGAGTTACCCCTAAAAGATCTATATAAATAACTTTTTTTGGCCTTCTGCGGGAACCATGCAGATTTTTCCATCGGATGATTTGGTTATTATTTCATCTAACTTTGGTCCAAAAAGGTATTCTCCTTGAAAAGGCAAGGTTAGTAGTTTGTTTTCTGATTGGGAATCCACAAACCAAGGCTTCAGTCATAAGACTCTTCTTGTTACTATTCCATCGAAGGCTCACAAATAAATTCATTTGCAAGCTGCAGATCCTGTACTTGTTTCAGCAAGTCTGCTCTCTTTATTCCTTCCACAGTATTGTTTTATAAATTGTTAGCCCAGCTTCTCATAATTCTGGAAGTAATTGCTGTGGCTGCTGAAGTCTTTAAAGCTGCCCCAGCAATGGAATTCTGCTTCCTTATACCAAGATCCATTTTTTTGTCCATTGCATATTTAAATGCTACCACGTCTTCAAGAGGTAATCTTGTCCTCTTAGACAGCCTTGCTATTGCCGCATCAACTCTTGGTGCTTCATCCCATCTTTTAACTTCTTCATATTGAAAAGGATAATTCATTCTACTAGTAACTGCAAGGCTTTTATCTGGCTGTTTCCACTCCTCTTGGACTATATCCTTAAGAACTTTAGGCAATGGAAAATATTAATTTCTCTTTTTGCTTTTTGCAATTTTAATTCTTCCTTATCCTGTTAAATATTTAGAGTTTTATGTATCAATCTAAAGAGACTATCAACCAAATCAGGATTAAAATTAGCTTCAGACTGAGATTTAACGGATTCATGGTCAGAAGCGGCAGATTCTTCAGAAAACAATAATGGCTGGTGAGACACAGATTCTTCAGACACATCACTAATTATAGAACGTGATCTCTTATGCTTAAATTTTTTTCAAATCCTCTTTTGTAACAAAAGTATCAGCCAATGACGCTTTCATTAAATTTACTAACTCCAACATATGAGCTGAAGGTTGTTGTTTCTCTTTACATATACAATCAGGACAAGTCATTCCAGAAACATCCTCAGGCAGAACTTTATCACAGATATTGCATTTTGCAGCATGCAGCTTTTTATGTTTAGCCTTTAAATCCATACGGTCTTTACTGGTCTCAGACCTATTATAGACAAGAACCGCCACTAACTAGAAAAACTAACAAAAGAAAACAGACTATACATTATTAAAAGGCTGTAGTTACCCTGACTTTTTCTGCTGTGACCGCTTATCATCCATTGTTAGGTTCCACAGGCAAGAAGGTTTGCTGTTCCACAGACTCCCTTTTGATGCAGTACAGAGCTGCAAAAGACTGGCGCCAATTTAAATGTCCCGGCACACTGCCTAACGTCACGGATGAACCCAGGCAGACTGCAGCCTATGTAGTATTCGGCTGCGTGTGTGACGCACTTCTCTGCCCACCCTCTTTGCAGTAGGGGCAGGCACTCAGAAGCTTCTGCGTCTAAGCACGGTCATGAAGCCGGTTGGCACCTCCCGCTTCCATCTGACAGACCAAAGCCTCGATGGGAGGGAACAGCTGCAGCAGAGTCAGGGACCCAAACAAAAAGAAAAGAAAAACAACACTGGTAAGCTACCCTACCTAACACTGCTCCTTGGCTCAAGACAAGAATAAAAAAAAGACACAGGAAGTAGGGGGGAGTTTCCTTATATACCTCCGGTGTCTTCTTTTAATTCCTGATTTTTGTTTTTTAATCTGCAACATTTTCAGCAAAATATATTTGTCAACTGCATAAGTAAATAATAACTATAGCTGTCCATAAAAAGCCAAATACAAATCTGCCCTATTTAATTATGTTACCCAGGTGCTAGTCACATTTTTTTTTTTTTACCAAAACAAATGCACCAGAGACCATCTAGCATGAATTTTTAATGTGCTCAGCTGTGGAAATACACACAAAGAAACCTTAGGCTTACGCTTTAAATTAAAAACAAGAAAAGGTTTCATTATTTTTATATTTCTGGAGATGTGTTTTAGAGGGAAATTATACACAGCTGAATTGCACAACATACTCACCTGCCAGGACAGTGTGCTTATAATTAACTGATTTTATGTTACAATATGTAATTTAACCTAGGGCATTATTCCATTTTTCAGAATTAATGTAATTTTGCTGATGTGTGGCTACATAAATTTACATGCAGGTGGCTGTGGGGGAAAAGTAAAATTAAACTGTACTGAACAGAATATACAAACTGACTACTAGAAAAAAGTATTCATAATCTTAAATATTAAAATGTGTAGTAAAGAAATATTTGTAGAATTGTATCATTTATGTGTACATATGGTCACAAAGGCTGACCCAAGGTGGGATTGACTTCCATAATGTTAAGGTATTCAGATTTTCTAGATACCTAATATTTTAGGGATCCTTGCATTCCATCTGGTACACGAAAATTAAGAAAATATCTGCATGAGATAAAATTGATTTTATTGCACTAGATGTCTAATCCGGGTGCTGCCTTTTGCATTTTCCATCATCTCCAGCAGATACATACATCAGAAAATTCCCAATTCTTTATGCATATTCAAGAATGTACAGTACTTGTTTTATAATAGCATGATATGGTAGGTAGCAGATGATATTGATACAATACACACCATGACAAGCATTTGATGCAATTGAATCTTCCCCACTGGTTATCTTTATCCATCCATGTGCTCTTCCCTCTCCATTCTAGTTTTAAATAACTATTTACCTTCTGTTTGTTTTTACTTTGTTCAAGTACTGTAAAGTTTGAATAACTTTTAAGAAACAAATAAAAATCCAGAAAATTCTTAATAATGTAATTAATGATCACAACATTATTAAAATCAGCAATTATTCAAAGAAAACTTCTAAAACAAAAATACAGCAAATAAAAATATAACATTTGTTTTGGTTGTTTTGTCTGTCTTTCCCAGGTTTTTTTTTTATGTTTAGAAACTCTCTAGGATTTCTCATTCACAAGTCAAATGGCGAGAACCCAGTTGAGAATTGTGGACCTTCCCTAAAGACAAGTAGCAAATAGGAAATCCCAATATTTTCCTATGTTGTCATCCACGTTTTATAGCAGGTTTTTGAGGTTTTATTAAACCTCTTCACTAAACCATCAGTCTGAGGGTGGTAAATTAAGGTTCTTAGGTGAGGGAACTTGAACAATTACACATCCTGATCAGCTAGGATTTTATTTTGTATCCCCATTCTGCTAAAGATCTGTACAAGTTCTGTAGCTAATGTTTTTTGCTAACATATTTTTCAGGGGTATTACTTTGGGTATTACTTGGGTATTACTTTGGGTATCTATTGTGACCAAAATGTACTGTTGATTTTAATAGAGGCTCAACCTGATATGTTGTTACATTTTCACAAGGGATCTCTAGGATAGGCAAATAGGAGTTCTCCTAAAAAGTGGGCTGGCAGCGCTGTACTTACATTTAGAAACAACATTGACTGCACAGTAGTCAGATACATCTTCATAGACCCTAGGCCAAAAGAACAGCTTTAATATTATTTCAGAAGTTTTTTTCTACCCCTAAATGCTCTGCAGTAATGTAGCTATGAGTCAAATCTAATGCCCATCTCCTATATAGTTTGGGAACTACCAGCTGTTCTACAATGCCCTCTCTTTTTTACCACCTGATACAAGAGGTGTAGATTTCAAAGTTTGCCAACAGACTCAATCAGCTTTCCATCTAAATATTTGACGTTATCTCTAGAAGAGGGGTATCATTGGGACTACACTCTGTCCTTAATTTTCTGTCTTTACACCAATACTTGAAATTGGTAGCAGATCAGGAGTTTCATAGGACATATCCACTGCTACTGTTCCTGCAGCATTATCAAATGGACCTGGACTACTCTGCTCAGTACTTACACGTTTTCCAAAAAATTCCAAAAGTAAAAAACATTTCTCCTGAAAAAAAATGTCATATATGATGAATGGTAAAGATTGTTTATGTTCAACTTGGCAGGTAAACAAATTAGACCAATTTTTTTTCCACAGATATTTATCACGGTTACCCAATTCTGCCTTTACCAATTAAAGTAACATTTTTGCCTGAATCTGGCAATACCTCCATACAAATAACATATGTTTGTCTTGCTCAGCCAGCTTTACTGCAATACAGGCTATTCAGGAAAACATAGACAACTTGTGAAACACATAGGTAGCATTACTTTCCATACCATCATAGTTATCAGGACATTTAGCAGCAATAAGTCCTAGCATAGTCCTAGACAAGTCTTTCCAACATTTGTGGTCAATTTATGGTCTCCTGCTGTAGCTACTTGTTTTTGAGGTTAATCATATCCTGCATCTGGAAAGGATGAGGTCTGTTCATTCATCACTCCCAGCTATATAATCCTAGTGCTGGATACACAAAGGAACTGTCAAATTGGTTAAAAGTCTCGTGGATCAGCAAGAGTCAGAGAAAAATAAGACTTCATGGTTTCTCCAGAAAGGAAAATGGTCAAAAGTTCTACCCATTGGTCATAAGTCTAACTCTCTCATTCAGCAGTCCTTTCAAAGAGTATGAAATATAATGCAACGTAATCAATAATTCTAGTCAAATTTTAAAGGATATGCCTAGCCCTTACAGACCTTGAGATAGCCACCAGGCCTCTGGTGGTATTTGCAGTTGAGGCAGCCAGCAACTTTAACACTTTAATTAGAGTTTCCTGGGGCCAGATTTACTAAGCTGCGTGTTTGAAAAAGTGGAGATGTTGTCCATAGCAACCATTCAGATTCTAGCTGACATTCTCTAGCATGTAATAGGAAAGTTAGAGCTATAATCTGATTGGTTGCTATAGGCAACATCTCCTCTTTTCCAAACCCACAGCTTAGTAAATATGGCCCCTGGTCTTTTCTATGTTCCTTTTTGTCTTGTCACTTGTTAATTGCCATACTCTGGTTGCCTTCTGCTGCACTCAGATTTGCCTGCTGCCCTCTGTTGGCTTCATGATGGGTTGCAGTATTCTATAACAGTACCTGTATTACCTCCTCTATCTTATCAAGGTTTTGTTGCACTTCTGTAGCTGCTTTCACCCTTATATGCCACCACTGCTTCCCGACATCTTCACTTTTTTAAAGCTTTTTTTAGTCTTCTTTTTAATGCCAATGTTCACATTCTCCACCAAGTATCCTGAGTAGACAAGGGTGAGAGAGAGAGAGAGAGAGAGAGAGAGAGAGAGAGAGAGAGAGATAATTTGCCAAATGATGCAAATAAAAACATTTAAAGTGGTAAATAAAAAACTGGTTTTGCCCAGGAGTAACTAGTTTCAAGCACTTACTTAAGTCTGGATCCAGCCCTATATACTTATTTTTTTTAATTGTCCTCAAGCAGTGGATTGCACTATCTTCACATAAGACCAAATCTACAATCTAGAGGGCATTTATGAATTCTGAATGTGGATGTATGAACATATCTGTTACTTACTGGAAGGCACTACGAACTATTCTCAATTACACAAAGTAACCCATTCTAACAGTGTGGTGTAACAACCTGCTATGCATACAGCATGTACGCATGGTGGGCATGGGAAGGTATTTAAATTGTACATTAAGGGTTGGCTAAGTTCTTACGTAGGATCATACAATACAAACAAGTTCTTTATGCATGGGAGGGGGCTCATCCAGAGTTCGGGAGTAAGGGCACAACAGGTGCAAGTTTACAGCTCAGCTAAACCATTTTGCAAAATGAAGGGTCTAAATAATTTTAATTCTTTTGCATGCAGGGAAAATACTTTACTTTTGTACCTAGAACTCTGCATAATTTTATGTTTAATCTATAAATTAGAGTTGAGCTAAGAAACTTCATTTAATTCTAGTTCTGCTTTCACAATTTAAATGTAGGGATGTGCAGAATCAGTTTTTTGAAAACTGAGCCCATCCGAACTTCCCCAATTCGAGCACCGAGCTGAGCCGGCTCAGTACTATCCCGCTTCATCAGATGTGACAATGATGCAAAAAATCATAGTCGCGTCCTCGGATCTCGCAGGGTTTTGCATTACATAAAAGTCCCTCTCCAGGGAGATGCAGTCACCACTGAGAAAATGCTGTTTCCAAAGAGACAGCTGGAAGCTAAGTTTCGTCTGCTATTTTCGAAAATAGCACTAATTAGAATTTTATCAATGAATGGGTAAGTATGTCGATCAGCATACTTACCCATGTATTCGTTTGTAAATCACCGCTGAAGACCAGTTGCACCGCCATAGACACGCTGAAGAGGTGAATATTGCAAGGGAGTCTGTAGGGAGTTTAGGGAGGTTTAGAGTTTATCAGAAGTTTTTGGGTTAGGCTGCAGAGAGGGAAGAGTTAAGGTCAGGCTGCGGAGAAGGGAGTCTTAGGGTCAGGCTGCAGTGAGGGGAGTTTTATGGTTATGCTGCAGTGAGGGGAGTCTTAGGGTTATGCTGG
>WWET01012432.1:0-11273 GCA_011038615.1 Limnodynastes dumerilii
GCCCTCGGGTTGGCGGCCTCGGGCTGGGCAGTGCTGTGAGGCACTTCAGGCTGGGCAGAGCTGTGAGGCACCTCGGGCTCGGTAGCACAGTGAAGCACCTCAGGCTTTGTAGCATGGTGAGGCACCTCAGGCTCGGCACCACGGTGAGGCACCTCAGGCTCGCAGCACGGTGAGGCACCTCGGGCTGGGTGGCAGCACTGCAATAACTGGGTAGTCTGGCTCATCGACCCATGAGATTCCACTACAGGTAAGGTACCAGAGGCACGCATTCCAACATTGGGTTCCGGAGTGAGTACTCCCATTAAGAGAAGTTGGGCACGCACCCCGCCACTAGAGACTAAATGGCACTGAGGACCGGCAGCGGATGGTGAAGGGCATAGAAGCTCTTCACTTGAGACAACACCTGAGGCTATAATTCTAAAGGCCCCTCCAGGAGCCTTGGCATTAAGGACCCCTTCTGGGGTTACACGACTGGACACCCCACCAGGGGTTACACAACTGGACACCCCGTCTGGGGTTGGGGCACTTGGAGCCCAGCCAGGGATTGTGGCACTTGAAGCCCCGCCAGGGGTTACACGACTTGGGACCTGGCCAGGGGTTACACGACTTGGGACCTGGCCAGGGGTTACACGACTTGGGACCCCTCCAGGGGTTACACAACTTGGGACCCCAACAGGGGTTACAAGACTTGGGACCCTGCCAGGGGTTGCTGGACTGGACTGCCCACATGGGGTTGCTGGACTGGACATCCCGTTCCCAATCTGTAAGTGCATGTGTTTACAAACAGGACATAATTGCAAGAAGTGCTCTGAACTAGCACAGTAGGGGCAAAGTATGTGATCAAACCTAAACTTTAGCTCTTCCAGTGTGAGTGGTGGATGGTGACCACCCCTAGCTCTGGGAATGATGGCAGCTTGCTGGAGAACGCTGGAAATGAGAGGCTCTTGGGGGCTGCCCAAACTAGTGGCTCTCCATAGAAGTGACAATATTCTCCTAAGGCCGGACTGGAACTGGAGGCACACAAAAATTAGCCTGAATTGAGGGCTCAGAAGACAGTCCCTGGTTAGGTGTGCTAGGTGGAGTGAGCACAAGGTCTTCCGGACTTGCCAGCCTCTGTAGTAAGCCATGTAACAAAAACAGGACTTGGGATAGCTGGAATCGAAGCAGCAAGACTTCGGAGTGGAGTGACTGAAGAAGCTGGACTTCCAAACTTGACGGAGACACCGCAGACAGATCCATACTAGTCCTAGGAAGGACAGAGAAGATAGGAGATGGGTTTATAGGAATTCCCTGTCCTGTATGTTGAAGGTCTGGCCACTCAGAATACTGACGGGTGAAATTGTAAGGAATAGAGTGACATACTGAACTTCCAGGGTGCGGAGTCTAACTATCAGGTGGAATTCGCTAGAGTCCCCGATGGTGATGATGGACTTGGTTGCGCCCCAATAGCAAGTCGCTAACCCCAGAGAACAAGTACGAATGAATGGAATAAAAGACATCACTGTGACTAGAGGAGGGAAAAAACAGAGAGAAGAGTACTGAGACAAGACTAAAAGCACATGAAAAAGGAATAGAGCAAGAGTCCAAAATGAGAAAACAAAAGTCTACTAATCCGCGCCTCCCCCCTGCTGCAATCCTACCACCACTGGGAGTATACACCTATCAATACCCCCAATGCAATTTTACCAACCAGACTACTCACAAGAGGGGCCTGAATGTCAAAAAAAGACAGAAAGAATATATCAGGTGGTAATGTCTGCGCTGGGGATACTATAGAGTACCTTACTGGGTGAAATGTCCTTCACACAGTCCTTATGAAAGTATTTTCTTCATACAAAATGCAGGAAGAAATTCCAAAAAGAGTCCTCCTTGTCTGTCTACTCTCATGCCATTCTGTTCGTGTGGTTAGTCCTCCTTCTCCTTTCAAAATACCTCTGAGTTATGTCCCGGAAAAAGGTAAAAAAACTTAGTGCAACACAGCTGATTCCTTTGCGCACCCAGCAACCTCCAGAGTAATACTCACAATATGATTTCTTGTATCAAGACGCATCTAATAATTTCTTTTCTTTATCCTCTCTTCCTGGATAGCCCCTCCGATCTCCACGTCCTCACCGGAATTCCTCTCAAAGGCCAGGGGAAGAAAAGAAGAGAAGACCTAGTGCAATAACACTTTAAAAAACTGCAAGACCCAAGTCACAAGTGCCTACTTACACTGCACTCGTCTTGCGTTAGGGCATATCAGCTGTTACTCTCTTACTTCCTAGGGGTTCACTGAATAAAGGAATTTTCAATCCAGAGTATTGTCCCGATGTATCAATTTCACTGATTCCTACTGTAACCCACATTCATTTGTATGACATATGATATTAAGTTCCTCCTTTTACCCTCCAAAGAATGCCCTTAAAGTGGGGGCACCCCAACAGTTTTGTCACTTCTAAAAACCAGGACCTTTCACCTGTGTCAAAAACATATCCCCAAATCCCATGTGTTGGACCATACATCTGGTCTAGCTGCATCATATCTGTTTGGGTACCCCATGCAGTAGTGACAGCAGTGTTTTGATGACAGTTTTGTCACTCCTAAAAACCAGGACCTTTCAACTGTGTCCAAAACATATCCCCAAATCCCATGTGTTAGCAAGAAAGGGTTAACTCCAAAATCCTGAGAGTTCACTGAAAGTGAAGCTCCTTCATTGCCCAAAAAACAACTTCCAATCGGTAGTAATAAAAACTTTCTTATTTATTATGGTACATAACTTCTAATAAAAATGAATAAAAAATATGGGCAAATTCAACCAAAATACACAATCCCCTATAAAGAGAGAGAACCCCCTGCTAACCCAAACAGCCCACTCCACTCACTGTCCTCTAAGATGAACGGCACTTCACTCAAAATGAATGTTTACCCGAAAAGGGCCCTACGGACCAGAACCCTGTAACGGAGAGAGAGGAAAGCAACGTGTAAGACAGAGCGGGTCTCGTGGGGGGAACCTACTACCACCCCCGACGCGTTTCCTCAATGTGCAGAATGTGGTAGCACACCACAAAGAGAAAAAAATAGCTCAGGGCGAGAAGAGACAAACAAGAAATGCACTATGTGCAGAATGTGGTAGCACGCCATATAGAAAAATAGCTCAGAGCGAGAAGAGGAACAGGAAAGGGAAATGCACTCATAATAAATAAAGTAAAAATGAGAAACAGCAACCAAAAACAAGATAGACCACCACTAAAGAAAACTAGGACTAAGGCAATGATACAAGGCAATAGACACTCACTGAAGGCAAGATCCAAGGCAGAAAAAAAGTCCCAAAAGATTCCCAGAGAAAGAGCGAGGTAGCAAGTATCCAGACTAGGAAAACACTTCTGAACACCAGGCAAACAGACCTACACAGACTGAAGTCAATTAATGATCCAGCAAAGAATGCTGGATCATGCATGGTATAAATAGCCAGGTGTCAGGTGTTGTGCTGTCCCAGCTTCTGGAATCCATTAATATTGCATTCAGTTTATATATGCTAAATACTGTTTTACTGTTTGTTGTGCTTACTGCCATCTACTGGCCATTGATATGCATTCATTGTAATTACCATATTCATTGCGTACTGTTACTCCTCCCTGTTCTGTGAGCTCACATCCTGTTCCTGCAGCATTTTCATGTGTGTGTGTGTGTAAAACATTTATCACAGAGCTGGAGAAAGGCATTTGCTTTGACCTCTATGTGTCATTTTTCAAGGTACAGTAAATAAATTACCTCAAGACATCTCCATTGCATCTTTCTCACTGAACTTCTACATGCAACTGGTGTTGTTAGGGGAATGAGCATAGCGAGTTCACTATCTTCCATTGCTTGTACAAGGGTTAGCCACTCACACTCATCAGAGATTTCCCTCACGTACATCGGTGGCAGAATAGTCAAAGCAAACCTAAGTCTGCAGCATCTGCATGTTTACACATAATCTGCAAGCAAGATTAGAGCCGGCGGCCATCTTAGAAAAATCTTATGGCCACATCTGCTTCCTAATTACAGCTCTTTACCTGTAAACTAAGCTGCAGTTCTTTCCTATAGAGATAGTAATTTCTGAAAAGGGTATAAACATGTCCACAAAAGGTTCTGTAGATTCCTCTGTGGCTGGACCAAAGCAAATGCATCACGTTTCTGAGAACTCAGATGTACAGAAAGCAGAGTCCAAGCTTACTGAAGAACAAGAGGTGCCCCCTAAACGTTTGACCAAACCAACACAAAAGATTAGGGAGAACTTTGAGGCAACCAAAGATGAGTTTCGTGATAATCTAAATGACTTATGGGAAAAAGCTGAACACTATAAAGCAGCTCTCCCACGCTTTAACAATGACGCAGTTGAGTTAACCGTGGCTTTGAATCGTTTATCTACTGCCTATGATCGCTACCAGCGACTGTCCGTAAAGTACATCACATTCCTGACTAACTCTGATTCTGATGATGCCCCAGCAGAGCTAGCTGAGAGAGAGAATCTACTCCAAAGAAATAAGGCCTTAGTGCAAGATGCCAAGAATAAGGCAGAACTCCGCATCACCCACTTGCAAGAAGTTAGGTCACATCGATCAACTTCAACCAAACATACATCTTCATCTTCTAGATCATCTTGTTCCAGAAGGTCAGCCTTACATGGAAAGCTAATAAAAATTTGTGCAGATGCAGAAGAAGCAAGTGTTAGAAGTTCCTTTGCTAAGAAGGAAGCAGAGGTAAAAGTAAAAATGGCACAGATGAAAGCAGAGGCAGAAGCCCAATTAACAATTCTCCAAACGGAAAGGCAAGAAGCAGCTGCCTTAGCCAAACTGAAGGTACTTGAATGAGCATTAGGCCAAGATAGCGATTTAGACCGATTCATCCCGAGAGAGGTGGAGGACCCTGCCGACCGCACTGCTGATTATGTGCTAAAGCAATTATCACCCATTTGCCACATTGATTCAACACTCAAAATAGAAACATCAAAGGGGGCATACCAACACCACCTCTAATCTATCACTCATACATACCCACACAGCAACAGATGCTGCCGCCTACCAATGACAAGGCAATTTCCAGGCTTCAAGCCAGCAGATTCCCCAGAGACTAAACCACAACTTAATCCATATGCTACGTCATTTCGTCCTGATACATCTCAGCCTTATACGTCAGAGAACTTACACACCCCAGTTCATCCAGCAACAAGGAGTGGGAGATCAGACATGTCTGACTTCGCCAGATATATGATACGCAGGGAGCTTATAAACATTAGTCTCTCAAGTTTGATGACTGTGGCTGAGAACTATAGGGCCTGGAAATCCACCTTTGAAGCTGCAATCCACGATCTTAAGGCTGTCATCAAGTGCACCGAATGCAGTAGCGACAGACATGTTACAGCTATGCATTATACTCCACCTTCTGACAACTCACAGCCTTTAACAGCATCTAACCCCGTTGCAAGACATGGCGGGGAGCTACAAGCTCAAGACTCAACTACAACCACAGTCTCCTCTTCATGCATGGAAGTATGCGGGAAAGAGACCGGTCCCAAATGCTGTGCCAAGGTATGTCTGGTCAAGGTCTACCCAGAAGGGCAACCTGAGAAGACCACCAGAATGTACGCCATTATAGACGAACAAAGCAACAGATCTCTAGCAAAACCTAAGTTCTTTGAGATCTTCAGTATAAAGGGGCAAGCAACGCCATATACTCTCAATACCTGCTCTGGTCGTGTAGAGACCTTTGGCAGAAGGGCCACTGGATACGTAGTCTCCTCAGTCGAGGGAATACCCAAATACCCTTACCAACTTTAATTGAATGTGACCAGATACCCAATGAAAGAGAAGAAATTCCTACCCCGGAAGCTGCACATCATCATTCCCACTTAAGTCACCTAGCAAATAAAATTCCTCCTATGGACATGAACGCAGATATCCTACTGTTACTCGGAAGAGATATTCTGAGAGCCCATAAGGTACGCCAAAAATGCAATAGTCCAGATGACGCCCCATATGCACAAAGACTTGACTTAGGCTGGGTGATTGTGGGTGATGTCTGCCTGGATAAGAGTCATAAACCATCACAAGTTAACTCCTTTAAAACTTACGTGCTCAAAAATGGATGCACAACTCACTTCAAGCCATGCTCTCATCACTATGAAGTGAAGGAAAGGCTCTCTAACCTCATACAGGTGCCAGAAGTAATTCCTACACCTTATGATGACTTAGGAAGATCAGTGTTTTGCACGACACAAGATGACAACAGATTAGCCTTGTCCATTTAAGACAAAGAATTTATTAAAATAATGGACAGTGAATTCTCCAAAGGTGAATCCAACCACTGGGTTGCACCCTTACCCTTTCGAACTGTAAGAGCCAGGCACTATGTTCCAACCCTTCTCAATACTGCAGATTGTGCCACCAGGCCAGAGTCTGTTAGTGCCTTTGCAAATTCTTCCTGGTTGACAGGTCCAGAATTCTTGCGGAACCAGTCCACAAAGACTTCCATGCAAGATGTCTTCAGTCTCCAAGACCCTGACAATGACCCAGAGATTCGCCCTGAAGTAAGTACCCTTGTCACAAGGTCCAAAGAGAAGTTTGGATTGGGCTGTCAACGCTTTGAACGCTTCTCCAGATGGTTGAAGCTTGTACGCGCCATTGCAAGGTTAGTTCACATTGTACAGTGCTATCATACTTAAAATACTAACGGTTGTTGTCGTGGTTGGCATGTGTGTCATAAGCCTCTCTCTGCAGAGGAACTTACCCTAAGTGAGTTGATGGTGATACGTAATGTATAGCAGAGTGCTTTCGACATGGAAATGAAATGTATACATGACAATCGAGATATTTCTAAACACAGCCGCATCATCAACTTGAAACCAGTAATTGACAGTCAGGGTATGTTGCGGGTTGGTGGTCGCTTAAACAGGGCCAAGTTGGAGAAGTCAGAAATGAATCCTCTCATTATTCCCGGTCATCACCATGTTACCATCCTGCTGATACGGTATTATCACGAAAGGGTCAAGCACCAAGGGAGACATTTCACTGACGGTGCTTTAAGAGCTGCAGGCCTTTGGATAGTAGGAGCAAAAAGACAGATTGCTCACATAATTCACCATTGCGTGCAGTGTTGCAAGTCAAGAGGAAAATTGCAACAACAGCAAATGTCTGACTTACCTGCTGATAGGACAAGTACTGAGCCACCATTTACCTATGTTGGTCTGGATGTCTTCGGACCATGGACAGTCACTGCCCGTAGGACCAGGGGTGGTCATGCAGATAGCAAATGATGGGCGGTGTTATTTACATGTATGAGTGTCCGTGCTATACACATAGAAGTGATAGAGTCCATGGACGTTTCTAGCTTCATCAACGCTTTAAGACGATTTATCGCCATCAGAGGACCAGTAAAGCTATTGAGATCTGACTGTGGAACCAACTTCACAGGTCCCTGTCGAGAATTGCAAATAAACTCTAAGCCAGTTCAGGACTACTTAGCTGACAATGGCTGCACATGGGTCTTTAACCTCCCCCCATGCTTTTCATATGGGCGGTTCATGGGAAAGGATGATAGGCATCTCTCGTAAGATACTGGATTCTATGCTCATGGATTCAAACTTCTCCAGACTTACCCATGAGACTTTAATCACATTTATAGCTGAAGTGACTGCTATTGTAAACTCAAGACCTCTTGTTCCTGCATCCACGGATCCAGAGACCCCTGTTGTTCTCACTCCAGGAACTTTTCTCACTCAATAACTTGGAACTGTACCTAGTCCTCCTGAAGATCTTACATCTGGTAACTTATCAGAAGCGGTGGAAACATGTTCAACATTTGGCAAACTGTTTCTGGAGCAGGTAGAAAAAGGAGTACCTCACTCTTCTTCAAGGACTAAGAAAATGGCAGAATGTAAGACCAAATTTACAAGTAGGAGATCTTGTTCTCATGAAAGACCAGAAGGTAGAAAGAAATGCATGGCCTATGGGACTTATCTCCAAAATCTTTCCTAGCGAAGATGGCAAGGTTCGTAATGTGGGAGTGACCATCACAAGGCAAGGTGACTCCAAATCTTTCATCAGGCCTATATCCGAGGTTGTTTTGCTTTTACCTGTTGAGAAGTAATTCAAGCCACAAGGAACTTTCAAGGAACTTTGATTCATCTGGTATTCATCTCTGGATACGTTTCCATACATTACAGTTATTGTTTTTTTTTTTGCATTTGTGCATTTTGTCTTTCAGGTCAGAACCTTCGTTGAATATCTAATGGACATTAATCCTTACTGTCAAAATTGTATAGTGAAATCCTAGGATTTCAGACGGGAGTGTGCTGTTCCAGCTTCTGGAATCCATTAATATTGCATTCAGTTTATATATGCTAAATACTGTTTTACTGTTTGTTGTGCTTACTGCCATCTACTGGCCATTGTTATGCATTCACTGTAATTACCATATTCATTGCTTACTGTTACTCCTCCCTGTTCTGTGAGCTCACATCCTGTTCCTGCAGCATTTTCATGTGTGTGTGTGTAAAACATGTATCACAGAGCTGGAGAAAGGCATTTGCTTTGACCTCTATGTGTCATTTTTCAAGGTACAGTAAATAAATTACCTCAAGACATCTCCATTGCATCTTTCTCACTGAACTTCTACATGCAACTGGTGTTGTTAGGGGAATGAGCATAGCGAGTTCACTATCTTCCATTGCTTGTACAAGGGTTAGCCAAACACCATCATCAGAGATTTCCCTCACGTACATTGGTGGCAGAATAGGTGTGATCCACAATGGATAATGACCAGACACCTGACACCTGACCCAATGGCTGATCACAGTGGCACCTATGGTGGAATACAATATGACAGTCCAGAGAGAGAACACAGGTGGCCTCTACTGGTGAGAGGCCAATACTACAAGAGTACTAACAGGTAAGGGAAACACATTGTTAAATAAATCCTTACACAGCCACTGTATAGGGTTGGGAGCTTTGATTCATGGTTGCTAGGTAACAGTTTCCTATCAGCAGCTGCTGACAGGAACATGAAGTCCAGTGGCTGTTTTCTGGAAACTGCTATCTAGCAACCACACGTCATTTTGTGTTCCTGTCAGCCATATTCCTGTCTGCAGCTGCGTGACTTCTTCGTTTTTAAATTAAGAGCTCACCCCTGGCAGAGGTCCCCAAGTTTCCAAAACAGCTGCTCTGAAACAGCACCCCCTCTCAGCTGCTACCCCTGACAAAATGCCACCCTCCTCTAGCTGTTCACAATCCTTGAAATGTTTTAAAGCTGCTATCATATCCCCCTCTCCCTTCTCTGCTCAAAGCTATACATGTTTAGTTCCTCTAGCCTTTCTTGGCATGTTTTGTGACACAGGCCATGGACCATTTTAGTTGCTTACCTTTGCACAGTCTCTAATGTATTTCTGGAGATATGGCCTCCAGAACTGAACACAGTGTTCTAGGTGAGGTTGTACCAACAATCTATAAAGGGGCATCACTACTTCTCTCTTTCTGCTTCTAATTCCTCTCCCTATGCAACCAAGCATCTACTTGGCTTTCTCATTGCTTTGTTACATTGCTTGGTTACCTTTAAGTCACATAAAATAATGACTCCTAGATCCCTTTCCTCCTCAGTAGTTTCTAATGTAGTGCCATTAATGATATATTGAGCTTTTGGGTTTTTGTACCGCAAGTGCAAGACATATCTTCCCCTCGATACCACAGGCAATAAAGGTACTGGTCCAAGTACAGAACCCTGGGGTACTCCACTGGTTAAATTACCATCCCCAGAAGGGATTCCATTTACTACAACCCTCTGTTGTTTATTCTGTAACCAAGTCCAGTCCCAAAGTTTCCAGCTTATTTAACAGTCTGCGATGTGGTACAGTGTCAAAAGCCTTAACAGTCTGCGATGTGGTACAGTGTCAAAAGCCTTACTAAAATCTAGATAAACTATGTCTACAGCTTCCCACTTATCTAATACTTTATTGACCCAGTCAATGATTCAATAAGATTTGTTTGACATCATCTTGGGATCCTGTAAGTTACTGGATTTAAGATACTGTACAATTTGTTCCCTTAACAGTGTTTCCGTCAATTTCCCTACTACTGATGTTAGACTCACTGGTCGGTAGTTTGCTGCTTTTTCCCTACTTCCACTTTTATGCAGAGGGACGACATTTGCTATTTTCCTGTCCTCTGGAATAACCCCAGTTATTAGTCACTGATTGAACAATTCAGTTAATGGTTTTGCCAGCACCCCTCTAAGCTCTTTTAGTATCCTTGGATGTATCCCATCTGGTCTCATTGATTTGTCCACTTTCAGCTTTGAAAGTTCTTTTAATACCTCCTCAGTGAAAGTAGTAGTAATTTACCCCATTGTATTAATAGCCTTCCAATTAAAAAGTGGACCCTTCCCCTCTCTTTCTTTTGTGAATATTGAACAGAAAAACTTGTTAAGATGATCTGCCACAGCCCTTTCACCCTTAACAAGAATCCCAAATATATATTACAATATTACAAGTGTTTTTAATGTCTATACTATTCTAGAATTATCTATAGATTTCTACATGTTGGACATTATTTTTTTTATCTTATTTTTTTTAAATATATAGACTATGCTTTTATGTTGATTGTTAATAAAAATGTTTCTCGAAAATTCATCCCACCATACATTCTCTTAGCATTAATTTTAATTGTTATATTCCCTAGATGGACTCTGTGCTGCTTGTGTGTGCTTTCTATATATGGTGTCACAGTGTGAATTTTCTGATGCTGCAGTGCTGCTGCAACAACTTATTATAGACATACACACTAATTGTCAGCTGTGTGTATTTTAGAATATGGCTCAGTTTCGAAAATCGCGCCGCCATTGCCTTAGAGAGTCCCCAGGGTGCGTACTTGAACTATGGATAAGAATGCTGGTAAGAAAGTTTCATTTGCATAAGCACACATTGCACTGTGGAGGGATCGCTGTGCCCTTGAAAAACTCATATGCAACACTCGGAGGGCTGGATTGCATTACAACAGGCAATGTGGAACATGAGGTGTTGAGAAAACCTGATGACAGGAAGAGGGAATCTCTGAGAAGGACTGTACTTCTAATTGTTGTTTTATTGAATCCAGCTGTAAAGAAGTAAAAAAATTCAGAATCAGGTGAAGTGCTTGAATGGAATTACAGCTCTATGGGATAAAAAGCGCATTTTAAATATTCTAGAGCTATGAGAAGGAAGGTTGAAGTCCCCTTGGGACAAATGACTTGGTACTGCTCTTAAGCAGGTGGCAAATACTGTTACT
>WWET01012439.1:0-11250 GCA_011038615.1 Limnodynastes dumerilii
ACTGCCCCGATTGCCCCATGGATAATCCGGCCTTGTACCCCAGTAATATTTGCACAGCTCCAAAGTCATTGCTATAAGTCTCTGTGCTGGAGCAATTATACAATTATAAATAAAGGTACTGCTCATTATTTAAAAAGTGGGGTGAACGTGCTGTTTTTTTTTCTTTAAAGATTATTAAGTTCATTTTTATTTTGATAGAATTGATAAGGCAATGTCTGTATGTATGGCTGTCACTAAGATATATAGTCTATATCGTGTGGCAGTTTTTTGGATGAAGTATAGCGGACATTAGTATGCTGTTTGTATTGCATATTGTCTAGTAGTGACAATAATTAGCTTTCTTTTAATGCGGTAACATGATTGTGCTTTATGACGCTTACATGGATACTATAATCTACTACCTATAATGTTAAATTGTTTAACAGGTGGGGGCAAATTTAAAGTTTGCAGGGGGGTGGCAAACACCCTATCACCGGCCCTGATGGTCAGTATCTGTGTGCAATAAGCAAAAGCAAAGTATTCTCCCTACATGCAATGAATAACATTAATGAGACTTCCCCTGAAATGTAACAGGGTTTTACCCAGGTGTATATGTCCATCTTTTTTACCTCTTATTTTCAAACTCTGGATCCAGTCCATTATGTATGGGCAACACTGACATGTGACTGTTGTTGCATGGTTCTGGGTTTAAAATAAGTAAATACATGAAATAAAAGACAGGTCCAGCACTCCATACAAACATTATATAACACTATGGGCTATATTTACGATTTTTTTAATTTCCCCCGAAGGGAAGCTGCTCCAGGCTCGTCTGTGTTCGCGGCGAGCCTGGCAGCTTCCCCTTAAATATTTACCAATACTCACCCCTCCACCAAGGTCCCTCGAAGTCCCTCGAAGTGCTCTGCCCGCAGCGCAGGCACTTCATATCGAATGAAGTGCCTGCGCATGCGCAGAGACTTCACAGCCGCACTCTGAAAATTTTCAGCCCAAATATGAAAAACCACTGCGCATGCGCAGGGTCTTCATATCTGGGCCGAAGTCTTCTAAGTCGGACGCGTCTGCCGGACAGGTAAGTTTTGTCTTTTTTTTAACTGTTATAAATGTTTTTAATGTTTATCTTTATTTTTTTAAGTAAAAAAAATTATTTTTTTTTACTATTTTTTTTTTTACATGACCGCATCCTCCATCATACCAGCGGTCTCCCCACACATACCCCACTTTTCCTCCCCCTAATAACGGCTATTCGGGGGAGGAAAAGGGGGGAATGTGGGGAGATTGCTGGCATGAAGTCAATAACGCCATCATCAGATGGCGTTATTTTTTCCTTCACTGCCGAATCAGAATTTCGGCAGTGAGGGATAGTAACTTTTAATACTGATCTGTTATTGGCCAGTTCATTCCTCCCCCCAGCACTTTCATACGGCCGATCCTCGTCCTGGAGACCAAGGGTACATCAAATAAAGAGTGATCACTGTTCCTGGGAACCACAAATGGTTAATAAATTTATCCCTTGTAATAAATTCAACCCACTTCTTCAGGCTAGCCTACCCTTCCTCCAGATGAATAATAAAAGGAGCCCTTTGTGTCAGCACATACATAAAAGGAGGTTTAGGTCACAATATAGCTATATTGGCTTAAGCTCACCTGCCCAGCGTCAAGGCACCTCCTGTAGGAGGTTTTCGTTACTGTTAGTTCACTTTGGGTGCCTGGCCCCTCCCCAATATGGCCGCTGCACACTGTTCAAATGGTAGGATTGTCTTAATACAGACATCCTGAGTACCCATATAGAAGACGGATAGGGACTCACCTACAGGAAGTGCATTGACGCTGGGCAGGTGAGATAACCCAATATAGCTATATTGTGACCTAAACCTCCTTTTTATGTATGTGCTGACACATAGGGCCAGATTTACTAAGCAACGAGAAAGGAAAAGTGTAGATGTTGCCTATGACAACCAATCAGATTTTAGCTGACATTCTGATTGGTTGCTATGGGCAACATCTCCATATTTCCATTCCCTCAGCTTAGTAAATCTGGCCCCTAGTGTTATATAATGTTTGTTGGGTGCGCCGGACCCCTCTTTTGTTCCTTGTAGTTACAGTGGTTACTTTGGTCCTTGGCTGAACCTCTCCATTTATATATGCACACATTTCATGTATTTGAATTGAAGCGCAGCCTTGTGCGTTTTTATGTTAAGTAAAAACATGTTAAACAAACAAATAAATAATAGTAAAAATATTTTTTCCTGGCTCCCTGTATTTGACCCTTTGTTACCGGCCTGGCCAAACAGTGGCTTTCCAAATAAATCCCAGCATACACATCACATGGAGACACAGCATGCTCACACTGCCCTGGCACATTATTAAATGGGATGAAGCCTAAAATCCATCAAACTGTAAATTTTCTCCTGATTTTGAGCTTTTCGCCCAAGAATAAATAAGCAGAGAATCAAAATAGAGAGATCATGTTCTCATCTGCACCGAGCAGAGAACATTGTATTTATGGTATTTATCACTGAGTGACAGATGTGCAGTAAATTTATCTAGGTGTTGATAACATTCAACTTCCACATCTGCTGCATTACAGGATTAAATAAATATTCAAAACGTGTGCGAGGGACCTGATTGTAATTGATTTGTCTTCCCTAGAATTATATATATATTTTTTTTTAAATCCATATTATTAACAAAGACAACTGTGCTTCATTTTCAGCTACAGTAACAGTGAATTGCTCTTATACATGTTAAAGTTGGCAAGCATCTTGACTCAGTAAGTAGCACTTGTGTTTCAGCGCTGGTCATAAGTTCAATTCCTGGACAAGGCCTTATCTGTATGGAGTTTGTATGTTCTCCTTGTGTCTGCGTGGGTTTCCTCTGGATTCTCCAGTTTCCTCAAACATGCTAGTAAGTTCATTGGTTGCTAACAAAGGGCTGGATTCAGACTTAAGAATAAGCTTGAAATTAAGAGAGGAAGGTTACACCTGGGCAAAACCATGTGGATTTCAGGTGGAGTCAAGTTAATAGTATTCTTTGCATGCAGGGATATATCTTTGAATTGCTTACTGCACACAGATACTGACCAGCTTTACTACCACACTGTTATTTAGACTTGGGATAGGAAACAACACCTCTCAATTCTAATACTGTTTGCAACAGATGAAATATGACTCCCCTGCAATCAACATGGTTTAGCCCAGGAGTTTGGAGGGTTTGAGTCAGTGGTCGAAGTGGAAACTTAGAAGTGCCGGTATGAAAATGAAGAAATAATAGACGTAAATGGAGATTTACAGGCTTTTATTTAAATCAGTGGGAGAAGTGACAGTATTGCATACCCCCATATACCCCCTCACTTCCAGCCCTGGTTTTAGGAAGGGTTGTATCACAGGGCCAAGTGGTTCTTATCTGCTGTCACATTCTAACATTCCCCCTCCCAGGTCTTCTAACCTTACAGGCTGTATCCTCCGAGCTGGACTGCAGCTAGAATATGAAGTTCCACGGTGGCCAAGACTGGGAAATGAAGTCCCATCGTCACAGATAACCCTGTGACCGCGGGACTTCATTTCCCAGTCTCGGCCACCGCAGGACTTTATATTCAAGCCACAGTCCTGCTGGGAGGATACAGTTTGTAAGGTAAGAAGACCTGGGGGATGGGGGCTGGAGGCACATAATGGAAGTACTGGGGGGGAGGTGCTCTAGGCACATGATGGGAGTACTGGGAGTGAATGAGTAATGACTGGGGCTATTGTCTATGTTTTTTGGAGCAGAGGGTTCTGGGAGATGAAAATGATAGATTTTGCAGGTAAATCATGATATGTATTTTCAAGAAATGTTATGCTCATCGGGACTTGAAATCATTCTTAACATCTTGCACCATGTGAAATTACAAGTGGGGGAGGGTTGGCGACTCTCCTGGAATATCTGGGGGACTCCCGAAATGCTTCCATTTCTCCTGCTATCCCAGGAGGCAAATCTCCTGCAGGTCCACCTGTCCTTACAGCAATCCTACTGTTACTAGTGATTGGGTGGGACTGTCATTTTTGTCATCAAGCCCCACCCACTGCAAGAGTAACAGTTTTGGTGGACAGGGGGCCCCCATACCAGCTTCTATCTCTTACCTCCAAGATCTCCTGGCAAAGTCAGCAACCCTGGTGTTGGGTGTACCCAGCTTTAGAACTTGATGCCTCGTTAGACAGTTTCTTCAAAAGATTAAATTACTTCACCCAATATCCGCTCTTAAAGAATCTGCTCTCCTAAAAGCAGACATAACTAATCCTCCCATATATAATACATAACATAAAATGCCTCAGAGATGTCACCAGCTACTTGTGAGGTCAGAGCCGTAACTAGAAAATTTAGCGTCGGGGGCAAAAGAAAAAAATAATGCTGCCCCCTGACCCTGAATTCCAAGCCAATTTAACCTTAAATATTAACTTAATGGTGCCCTCTTAAGCGTTGTGTCCTGGGTGGCCGCACCTATCGCACACCTCTAATTATGGCCCTGTGTGAGATAATAGGTTCTGTATCATTAATGGGTTTTCAGTCCAGACCATGGCTAGTAACAAGCACAGGCAGCAGTTCCTAGAGTCAGGTTCACCCGGTCCAGTGTATAATAACTCCTGTGATATGAAGGGGTCTGTTGTGATGTTGAGTTTGGTTATCACAGGAAGAACACACTAGAATTCGCTTCCTCTGTATGAGATCACCGTTATTTCGGCTCCATTCTGCTCCATTCATGGGTTTTCTTTATTCTTACATTTATGCCAGAGGAACTGTGAAATAAAAGTATGAAGTGGCTGTGAAAGTCTTTGATATTCCTGTGTCGCAAGAGTCTGAAATGTGTATTAGAAAAACATACAGAAAGGCTTAAGGGCAGCTGAAGGGAGAGCGTGGAATTCCCAGGTGTTTTACCACTGAAATGTCTAATGAAGCAAATAATGGGGGGAATTATTGTAAGAAAGACATGAGGACAAGACAATCACTGGCTGCCTGCTACTATTGTACTATAATTACCAGCAAGTCAACAACCAGTGTATAGACCTGCAGTAAGATAGCACTAATAAAAGCTTAAAGTATAAAACCACACTTATTATTATGCAAGGATGGCAACTTCTGCTAATGAATATCAGGGAGATACCATCAAAAGGGTGTGTCCTGTAAATAGCTCCACCCATGGGCGTGTCTAGCACTGCACTATTGGTCAATAAAAATGGCGGCATCAGTATTTATTGATGATTAAATTGTCAGAAATCAACTCTTTCAATATCATTGTGCAGAGTGTGAGCAGGAGATCCACTGACTTCTACAACTTTAAGTAGGTGACACCAAAGTGTATTTTTCATTTCATTTCATGTTGTCTTAGATAACTGCCAGTCTCTCATGGTAAATGCCTGAGTACTCAGCACATTATGAGTGTGCATGTGCATGGGCTTCTCTGCTGCTGGCAGTGTATTTATAGGCAGCTCCTAGCGCTCATACATGGAGTGCCGAGCACTGTTTTAAGCTGTCAGCCTCTGACAACCTGCTTACAGTGCAGAAGGAGTGGCTGCCATGGGCAATCGAAGTCTACTGCGGATGAAGCTGGCATCTAGAAATCTGTACGGGCAGGCGTGTGGCTATAGGGGTTGCAAGAAGTGCAGATGCTACGCGGCTCGGAGGAGAGGGGGGTCTCTTCTGGGCCCCCGTATTATCTGCACTCCTTGCATCCCCTATAGCCACATGCCTGCCCGTACAGATTTCTGGATGCAGCGGGGAACCAACTTCATCCGCAGTTGAGGTCAGGATCCATGATACCACCTGTGGATCTTATTACATACATCAGTCAGTAATGAACATACCAGTGCTCCAGCAAGGAGATCTGGAAAACGTGCACTGTTAGTGGTGCCGGGAACTCCTGGTATAGTGTGTTCTCAATCAATGGCCCGGATTCACACTACCAGACATATTGCTTATACATCCGTATTTAACCAATAGTTGCCACTGCGCTTGCGTCTTAAAGACCACATATACGCAATCTACGTAACGAAACGATACGTAGATAACGTAAAATAGTTACGACGCATGCGTAGCAGCAACTATTAGTTAAATACAGACATATAAGCAATATGTCCGGTAGTGTGAATCCAGGCCAATGATTATTTGGTTGTGTAGGGCTGTGTTTTAACAACAGGGACTTTTATTCATTAAAAAACTCCTCTATCAGTCACTTTCACCTGCAATAAACTGGTGCAGGATTTCAGGCGCTCACAACTACAGTAAAACTGCCACCTTCTAATATTCATACAATGGAACCCTCCATCCCATCAGCGCAGAGCACACGGACGCCACAAAGGTGTAAGCGCAGCCCAGGATCATGTTCTATGTGTACAATATAGTGCCTTCAGAAGACAGGGCCTGATTCTGCATTAATAATGAGAGCTGACTTATGCACATAACAGACACGTTAGCTCTGTGTGTGTACTGTGCATGCGCAATACCTTTGCTTCTGCAACGGAACGCAGCCTTCGCAAGAGGGGGGGGCATTTCAATTGTATAGTAAGAGCTGGGTTTAACTTCAGCCTTTATGGAAGATCCTCTATTTAATATTTAAGGTTGATCCCAGGTCACGGATCCACTATCCACAAATTGGAGAGCAGAGGGGGCCCTCTTCTCCTGCGTGCGGTACTGCGAATCATAAATTCCGTACGTTAGCCTCCATTGCGGAGGCTACGTACAGAGTTTCTTATTGGATCTTGATCAGGTCCACAATTACATGGTAAATTGCTCTCATAATGTTAGGAATGTTTAAATGTTAGGAAATATTTTATAAAAAAATAAAGGACTAAGCATTTGAGCACATTCATATAACTGCAGACGTTACAATTTACAACCAACCTCCTCCTTACAGATTTATTATTTCATCCATTGCAAAACAGCACAATAACTGTGTGATAGTGGTAAAATGTAGACCCTTATTTTATTTCATCTTTATCTTCATGTTTTTCATGTGTAGAAGTAATTGCAAATTGCTGTAAATCAGCTGTAAACATCTCGGGCTGTTATTTTTGGCACTGATTCCTTGCGTGACATGTAGATATTTTAGGATGAACTATCGAAACTGAATTAGTTAATTAATGATGACAGACTCGTTCCACCTTAGATGTCCACCTGTTATAACTTACTGCATAAATATTCTGATTACACAGAGCCACTTGTAGCTATTCCCTGCAGTCCGCTTGCCCTTACATATAATATTTCCTCCCGCATATACACGGACAGAGCTTCTGATTGACCAGGGAAATTGAAACACTCACTTCACACATTTCAAAACACAGATGGTTTAATTCCGATAATATTTGTATCTCCATTAACAAGACATATCCTCTTTTAAGCAGAATAAAGAACAATTTTGGCATATTGATACCCCATCCGGCAAACGTACACAGATTCTTATCCAGAATCTCAAGTTGAAATGTACGTTACTTATGTATATAATTGTCTTCTGAGTTGGTGTTTTGAGATTTCAGTTATGTCCTGCTCAGCCAATGGAGTAAGAGTATTACTGGGTGTATTTTGTACTGCTGAAAATTATTTGAGAATTAATAATGAAGAAAAAGAAGGAGGAGAGGGAGAAGAGGAGGAAGAGAAGAAGCAGAAGAAGGAAAAGAAGAAAGGGGAGAAGAAGAAGAAGAAGGAGGAGGAGGAGGAGGAGGAAAAGAAGAAGGGAAAGAAGAAGGGAAAGAAGAAGGAGGAAGAGAAGAAGAAGGAAAAGAAGAAAGGAGAGAAGGAGAAGCAGGAGAAGGAGAAAGAGGAGGAGAATCTAGCAATAATGATTTGACAATTAATAATGAAGGAGGAAGAGAAGGAGAAGAAGAAGGAGTAGGAGGAGAAGAAGTGAGAGAAGGAGGAGAAGAAGAATCTGACAATAGTGCCAGACATACACAAAGTATACAGTAGGTAACAAACTTTATTGTAGACACAGAGAATGGGAGCTCTACTTTATAGAAAGCAACAATTAGGTGCCACCATTACTGAGACACATAGGACCAAAATGCATTTAACATTTCTGTCTCCATTATTAAAATTACTGTATATTGTCTAAGTTAACACAATAATTTATTTCTCCTTCTGGGAGATTTAGGAGTGGAGCAAACCAATTTACACAAGGCAGCATGCAGAAATCTGGCTGTAGGAACGTCCTGGGCATGTGTGCAGCAGATGCTACTCATCATAACGATGATCTACGTAACTTGTTTGTAACTCCATACAATAGGACGTGACGTCCTACGCAAGCCGAATATACGCATTGTGGGTGGGGGGAGGCATTTAAACTTAGGTAAAACGATCTTAAGTCTAGATCAGGCCCTTTGCGAGTAAGTGCAAAACCACGGCTGCCGGCATCTGGGAAACTCCCGAAATGTAGCCGTAGCTCCCGGTATCCTAGGAGAGCCAGAAAATCTCGGGCTTGAGGTCATGATTTAAAGCAAATCATAGCCTCAAGTCCCACCCCTAGGCTATCAATATTGTGAGCCCTATAGTTACTAAGGCTGATACGATTCACATCATCAAGCCCTGCCTATCCCTAGCAACAGCATAAACTGTGCCATTGATAGGAAGGGGGCGGGACTTCGTCTCCATGCTGGCATCTCTATCTTTCCTCCCGGATCTCCTGCAACCCTGTGCAAAAACCATTTTGAACTACAAGAAAAAGCAACTTTAGAAAACAGTGAAATGTGATGTTTCCTAATTATCAGATGAAATATAAAACTATGCAGAATGAGAGTCCTTTGTGCAAAAACTTTTTTTTAAATGTGCTTCTGCTCCTCCTATTGTGTCATGATTATGCTGAGGTCTACACCTGTAACCTCTTATCTCACACTCTGGCTCAGCCTCAATAATGATGTCCTTAATGCAGGGTTACCGACTTTTGACAGTTTCCCTCCGGGAGATCCCAGAAGGAAGCTAGAAATGCTGATGGGGCGGGGCTTAATGACGCGATTTATGCAAATCGCGTCATTAAGCTCCGCTTAAGCCCCACCCCCTGACTCATACTTACCCAGTTTTTAGCAGAAATAGTGATCGGGACGAGGCTTGATGGCGCAAATTATGTCATCAAGTCGCTCCCGGGCCCTAGCAACACTAGTATACTAGTGTTGCTAGGCAGTGGGGAAGGACTAGAGGCCGTGCTTTCCATGAAACCACGGGCCTCAAGTCTCTTGCGGGAGATTTGCAGGCTCTCCCGGGATACTGGGAGAACTGCCCGAATTTCGTGAGTCTCCTGGACATTCCGGGAGAGTCGACAACCCTGCCTTAATGTTATTTTTATTCTGGTATGCAGTGAAGGCAGACATGTTGTGGATTGGACCATTATTCAGGAGATGTGAGAAGGAATATTTGGCTTCGCTGAGACACAGTCCACAACATGTACACAACCACCATGCTAGACAGTGATGCGGAGGGTTAATTAATTTAGCCCGAGCAAAATAAACTCCCAGTGTGCGGGTGGGCCGAATGGTGCCACTCACCTTGGTCGTAGTCCATTGGTCCAGGGGGAGTGGGAGGTGCTGGGGCCTCTCTGGAATAAAAACCAGCCTGGACCCTAGGACGTCCTCCTTTCTCCTTCTGGATTCTCCCACCCTCCCTTCCCCTTAAAATTTTCTTTAAGTGTATAAGTCTCGGATAAGGGTATCCAAGAATGGCTGACCAGCGGAAAGCAGGTCGTTTTGATTGAGCATTGTGTTGCTTTATTTGTTGAGTGATGAGTCAAAGTTCGCCAGTGGGCATTTTTCAAGGTTACAAAAGGTAACCGTATTGTTTATGTGTTTTTCTCGCCTGAGGTTGTAGGCACGTCTATAGGGACGGCCTCTCGTGGTGCTTGATCGGAGCACTGTGCCGAAGGCTTTTTAGTGTTGGTTGAATTTATACTAGCTGCACACATAACCAATTGTTATGTTATTTTATACACGTGTGATTCTTGTATAATTAAGCATCCACATTATACCTGCTTTCTTGGCCCCCATCAAATTTAAATTTAATTGGCTTAACCAATCACAGTTATTAATTTCAATAAAATTAATTTAACTTCCCAATAAATGTTGTTGTGTCTTTTAATTTCGCCACTGTTAGTGTTAAGTTGGTGTAGTGTCACTGGGATGTCACACCCATCACACATGGGACGTTTATGAACCTAAGGCTTTTCACACTGTACCTCCTATCTCCCTCATGCAAGAAGTTTTGGGTGAATTGATAAGCTGATCAATAGTTGAGGCCACAAAATGGCTACTTGACGTGGATGTAGGCTCATAACTATAGGGGGAGTAAAGGGTGTGGCTGCTACGATGTTGTCGTGTCTTTTAATTTCGCAGCTATGTTAGTGTTAAGTTGGTGTAGTGTCACTGGGAGGTCACACCCATCACATATGGGACGTTTATGAACCTAAGGCTTTTCACACTGTACCTCCTATCTCCCTCATGCAAGAAGTTTTGGGTGAATTGATAAGCTGATCAATAGTTGAGGCCACAAAATGGCTACTTGACGTGGATGTAGGCTCATAACTATAGGGGGAGTAAAGGGTGTGGCTGCTACGGGGACTGGAGTAGAGGGGTACTCGTGGTAGCTGCTCCCTCACATAGGGCTTTATTTACTATCATTAGAGCATTGAGCGGTAATGATAGCAACCAGGCTAGCAGGACCGCGGGAAGTATTTACTAATATTTACCCCTCCTGCGAAGTCCCACGATGGTCAGCGAGCCTTCGCTGACATTGTTCGGCTATGCAGACCCGGCACATGCGCAGTAGCTGCCTTTTGGGACATTTCCTTTGGAAATCACTGTGCATGCGCCGGGATCAGAGCCAGACGCACGCCCGGTCAGGTAAGTTTAAAGCCTTCGTTCTCTATTTTTTCATTCTTTTTTTTCATTATGTTTATTAGGTAAAAATTAATAAAAAGTATTTAATGTGTGTGTATATGTATATATAGCAATAGGAAAAAAACGTCACTCTACCATATAAATAATTCGTGCTCCTGGTGCAGCTGCCCCTGGAGGTAAGTATGTACAAAAGCTGGGGTTTGGAGGCTATCAAAGGAGACTGAAACAATGTAGATAAATAAGCTCTAGAGAGAGCTGGGTTTTAATGCTTCAAATCAGATTACATCATGCAAAAAGGTCCAACGTTTCAATCGCATGAGAGCGATTTTCATCAGGGTGCATGTAGAGACTCTGTTGAAAATTGCTCTTATGCGATTGAAACGTCGGACCTTTTTGCATGATGTAA
>WWET01012445.1:0-11233 GCA_011038615.1 Limnodynastes dumerilii
TGCAATATAGACTAATTTAATGAGAGGTTCCCAAACAGTAGGTATAATGTGTGCAAAACAGACAGAAAAATGCATCAGAAGTGGGGAAAAAATGGGAGAGAAAGAAAAAGTGGGGGAGAAAAAATGATGAGGGGGTGTTGAAAACTTCGAAAAGCCAATGTCAGTAGCGATGGAACGGAGAACAGGACAATGCAGACTGAAGGTACAAATCAATCAACGTTCAAAAAAAGTTCATGGGTGACCAGGAAACAGATAACGGCAGCCAACAGCAGAAAAGTAAAGTTCCTGTAAATCACAATGTGTAAGTGATGTCTCACATGTCCAGTGTCCGTATGTCCGACAGCTCTTTCGGTGTACCAATGTACACCTTCGTCAGGAAGGTCCGGCGGTGAAAGAATCGGCTGCAGGAAAGTGCGGTAAAGGCAAGGCAATATAAACGAGCGTGTGACCAAACACTGCCGGGACGGCGCCCAGTTGGTGACGTCCCATATGCAACGTAGTTAAGTGAACAGTGAGTCAACAAGAACAATATCCAGGCAACACCAGAAACCGCAAGTGTATGTAGGACATGCGGTAACTCAAAACACAGATAAAAGCTTATCGGGAGCACAGCAGCTCAGCGGTCAACGATCAGGCAAAACACATCTAGTGACAGTGGCCACTTGGGGTGCAGCGACCTAGTAATGGATCGGTGGCTCGGCGGCACACCGGTCTTAAATCAGGACATATATCCCTATAGGGGGAAACACTTAAAGCATAGTTGCAAGGGGCACGGCGGCCCAGCTGATGACTGGCGGCTCAGCGGCCCCCAGTGGAGTAGAAGATCAGTGGCGCGGCGGCATAGCGATCATACATCATGGCATATCCTTATGTGAGGAAACATAAGGGAAATAGTTATATGGGGCACAGCGGCCCGATGGGTATTTGGCGGCTCGGCATCCCCCTATGGAGGAGAGGAACTGTGGGCAAAAGCACAAAGCTAGGGAGTACCTGTGTGTCTGTAATAGCTGTAGATGTCAGACAAACTATTGAGGCAATGACTCTGCTGTAATATGGGTTATAGGTGTAATGTCAAGACAATGGGTGACAGTGGAGAAGATGACATCAATGTGGTCTCTCAGACTAGTGTATACTCCAAACTACACATCCGTAAATGGCAACCTATGACACAGTGGTCACTTGATACATATCCCAAAAAAAACCAATAAAAGACATCATCACACAGCGGATAAACCCCATCACACAGCTAATAAATAGACACAGAGGCTCAAACTGGCAAAAGGGGCTATAATGACAGCCGAAAGGGCTGTAAGCAGGTGACACTACGCATAGTAGTTACAGGCAACAGGAAAAATTCAGTTCCTCATTTAATCCATGAGGTGAAAGGGACTTAAACAGAAAGGTGAGTCTTGACTCTTTTTGAAGCAAGAGTTTATCTCTGTCCCCTCCCCTTCTCAGTGGTGGGACATGAGCAACTGGCATACAACGTAGGTCCCGAATTGAGTGTTTAGACTCTATCCAGTGTCTCGCCACTGGGGGATTTTATTGTCGATCAGCGACTGGGCTTTCTTTATGGACGACCGGTGTAATGCCATACGTTCTTTGAACATTCTAGTGGTTTTGCCCACATAAAGTTTGAGACAGGGACATTGTATTATGTAGACCACGAAGCGGGTGTCACAGCACAATCTATGTTTGATGTCAAATCTAATGTCTAGTGTTGGATGGACAAATGTCCCACCGGTCATCATGTGGGGGCAGTTAATGCACCCCTTACATTTAAAATACTCCAGGGTGTAATGATAGCCAACTGGACGAGGGTTTAGGAACTATATTGTTTTTGACTAATTTGTCCTTAAGGTTTTGACTCCTCTTATAGCTGATGAGCGACGGTTCATGTAGGAGTTTGCCAATTTTAGGGTCAGTGGCTACAATATGCCAGTGGTCCCTGATGGCTTTTTTTTTTAATTCCAGAGATCATGGTGAAGGTGGTGCAGAACACCATTCTATTCTCGGATAGAGACACGACAGGACCCTTAAAAAGAGAGTCCCTGTTCAGAGCTAGACACCTCGTGATAACTGTGTTGACCTCTTTGGGCTTGTAACCTCTCTCAATGAAACGGTCGCCCATGGCTTGTAAGCCTGATTTTAAGTCATGAGGGTCAGAGGTAATACGCACTACTCCGACCTTTTGTGAAAATGGTAAGCCGGACTTAAGTGGTTGGGGGTGAAAGCTTTCAGCGCGTAACAGGGTGTTTCTGTCGGTTTCCTTGCGAAATAAAGATGTCGAGAACCCACCTGGGGTTTGTAGAATAGTCACATCCAAAAAGTTGATCTGTCTTTTATCATGTGTCAAGGTAAGCCTGATGGTGGAGAGTAATTTGTTGAGGTAATCAATGAAAGAGACCAGTGCGGGGTCGTGGTCTTGCCGCGAAGCTGAATGCACGCACTTGCACAGAGCTCCACCACTAAATCTTTAATTTCCCATGTTAGGGGTTTTATACCCCCACCACTTTAATATTGTAACCACCCAGCCTCTGTTTCAACCGTTTAGAGCCCGGACCGAGACCTTCGCGTAGTACACATGCGGCGGTATGGAGCTCTTTTAGAACGTGAGGCCTACTTGCATTTAGCCTGCCTGAGCTTCCTGCCCCGTCGCCTCAGCAGACACCGGTGGAATTTTTTTACCACCTCTGGGACCCGCTGTACACGTTGCTGGCTTCGGTTGGAGGAGAACAGAGTCACTGTCTGAACCCTCGTGGCTCATGGTAGGGAGAAAACTGCCGGCGGCCATCTTTACCACAAGTCACAGCACAGAGGTACTTTCCCACGCAGGGCCCTCCTGCATTGCCTTACAGTACTGGACTCTCCCTGTGCCTTTTCTCACCCTCCGTGCACCCTTCAATTAACCCCAGTGTCCCTGAATCCCTACACAGCCAGCACCTGCAGGCTTCTCTCTTGTGAAATATATATCTATATATATATACACAAAAAATGCCTCTCCCTGCCTACCCATCTTCCTTGCCTGATAGATTCCACGATTGGCAGATCATTAGGGAGCACTGATCACACTTACCTACTGCCCACATCTTCTTTTTTAAGAAACAACCATAAGTATTTTCTCATTCAATTTTGGCTTTTAGAATCTTGATTGAAATATGTCAGTGTAATTGGCCAAGTGTGTTACTATTACCATCCACTGGAGGGCAGCATAGGTCTACAAACTGATTCAGCTTTAATCTATAAGAACTGTCTTTCTGTAAACAATCGTGGCCAAACTGATAAAGGTTCTGACCAAGTGCATTACCTTCTTCTTCCGCTGGAGTATTAGTCTACAAATAGCTCTGACTTCAACTTTAAAAATCCGCTTTTTTATACCCGTGTTCACCATGCTCCGTCGTTTCTAATAACTCTATGAGAATTTGGTGGGACTATGCCGTCATTACTACGAGAACCACATACCAAAAAAGGGGATAAAAAAAAACCTCTATATATTTCTTGCTACTATTATCCCAATTGCGATCATGTCCCAAAGACAGAAAAAAGCGCCTCAAACTCCAAGCATGTTTTCTAGAGGTGAGATACAATCCTCTCCTTCACCCCCCTCTCCTTCAGAATCGCAGCAACCAGCATCTGACGGCTAACCTCAACACCCCACTATCTCAGAGATCACTTCTCAAGTTAAAATCACTATTCAAACAGAGATCAGTGCTATGCTTGCCGAACTCAGATCTGAAATTGCTGCCATTGGAACCCGCACTGATTCACTAGAAAAAAAAACGGACGAACTATGTACATATCAAGCACAAACCGACGAAGACTGAGTTGCAATCCGCACCGAGCTAGATTCTCGGAACGAGCGCCAAACTGATAAAGGTTCTGACCAAGTGCATTACCTTCTTCTTCCGCTGGAGTATTAGTCTACAAATAGCTCTGACTTCAACTTTAAAAATCCGCTTTTTTATACCCGTGTTCACCATGCTCCGTCGTTTCTAATAACTCTATGAGAATTTGGTGGGACTAAGCCGTCATTACTACGAGAACCACATACCAAAAAAAAACTCTCCTTATATATTTCTTGCTACTATTATACCAATTGCGATCATGTCCCAAAGACAGAAAAAAGCGCCTCAAACTCCAAGCATGTTTTCTAGACGTGAGAAACAATCCTCTCCTTCACCCCCCTCTCCTTCAGAATCGCAGCAACCAGCATCTGACGGCGAACCTCAACACCTCACTATCGCAGAGATCACTTCTCAAGTTAAAATCCCTATTCAAACAGAGATCCGTGCTATGCTCGCCGAACTCAGATCTGAAATTGTCGCCATTGGAACCCACACTGATTCACTAGAAAAAAAAACGGACGAACTATGTACATATCAAGCACAAACAGACGAAGACTTAGTTGCAATCCGCACCGAGCTAGATTCTCTGAAAGAGCAAATTGAGGATCAAGAAAATCGCTCAAGACAACATTCGCATCAAAAATGTTCCGGAAACTATCTCTAATTCTGATCTCTCTGAATATATTGGAGGCCTATTCAAACATATAGTCCCAACTGCTTCCAGCTCTGATCGTCTCATGGACCGTGCCCACCGGGCCCTTCGCAACAAACCCCCGCCCGGTCAGCCCCCTCGGGATATCATCATTCGGTTACACTATTACACAAGCAAAGAACGTATCTTACAAGCTTCCAGGAACTCCCCTGATATTGACTACCAAGGGACTTCTCCACAAATTTTCCAGGATCGGGCCCCTTCTACTCTCAAGAAACGCAAGGATTTAGCAGATGTTACACGAGTCCTGCGTTCGAACAACATCCGCTACAGATGGGGGTTTCCTTTTCAGCTCATCTTTTCCCTCTCAGGCAATACACACCTGATAAAGACTTTGGACCAAGGTCTCCACACACTCCGCCTACTTAACCTGCTATCCGACTCCAGGGATATGGCAATCACCTCCTCTGCTCCCGTCAGACGACGACCGCCTCTGCCTGAGTGGTCCACCGCTTAATTGGACGCTGTTTGCAGATTTCTCTTGGACTGTTTCTATTGTCTGAACTCCATGGCCCTGTTTACCTGATTTTTTTCTCCCTCTCTAGGTAAAGCCGTTGGTTAGTTACCGTGGTAGTTACTCTGGATTCCCTGGGTCACGTGAGACTCTATTAATGTTTATTAATGTTTATAATGTCTTTTTTAGATATTCTTGTAAATTTTCTCACGCTTTATTACATGTTCTTGTTTAAATTTGTTCACTGCCTTTCCTCCTAGGTATGTGGTTCAATAGTATAGTATTTCTCGTTATATATAATTGTAAGCCGTCATTAACGTCATTTTTAGTCCCGCCACTCTCTCTATCCCTTCTCCATATTACCTACATGGTCTCTTTTCACCTTCGCCTTCTCTGTCGGCGAACCACCCCCCACAAATTTCCGGTACCATCTTGGCACCTTGTTTGTTCTCCCTGGACCTCTCTTCTTAACAGGAGCTTGGTCTCGCTTTAACCTCTCCCCAAATATCTTGAAGGAGTCTGTTTGACTATCTCAGCTTTTCTGATGTTTCATCCCCACCATGACACTTAAAGTTTTGTCCCTGAATGTTAACGGTTTCAACTTCCCTTTAAAGCGAGCTATAGCCCTGCAACAATTTAAACGTCACTTGGTAGATATCGTTCTTTTGCAAGAAACTCACTTTAAAAAGCCCCACCCCGGTTTACAGAATAGATACTTTTCCCAGGCGTTTTACGCTTCTTCCGACACTAAGCAAAGGGGCATAGCGATCCTATTCTGTCATAAAGTTCCATTCTCTCTACCCTCCTCTACAGCAGACCCACTCGGCCGTTACCTGATTTTAATAGGCTCATTGGGTCCTATCATCATTACTATTGCTTCGGTTTATGCTCCTAATGTGGGCCAGGGTGCCTTCCTCTCCGAGTTTTTTCACATTTTGTCACAACTAGCACAGGGATATACTGTAGTTGGCGGAGATTTCAATACCTTTCTTGATTCTGCCCTTGATCGTTGTGCTCCTTTCCCTGCTTCATCGGGCTCGGTTCGCCTCTCCAAGACTTTCGCCTCTATGCTCACCCGATTCGACCTGTATGACTCATGGCGCACCCTCTATCCTACTAGCAAACAATATACTCACTATTCCTCTCCTCACAACACACATTCGCGTATTGATTTGATTCTATCAAGACGCAATGTCTTTCCTGCGCCTCCATTACCCCGGTGGTCTGGTCTGATCACTCCTCTGTCTCTCTTATGATAGATCTATCCTCCCCCCGTCCCCATGTCTCTAAATGGCGTCTAGATGAATCATTACTCCTCACTCAAGCACATGTTGACTCTATTGCGCTGTCTATCACTGACTATATTTCATTTAACCCCTCTCCTGAGGCCTCCCCGGCCATAGTCTGGGAGGCGCATAAGGCTTCTGTCCGAGGTACCTTGATTTCCCTAGCTGCTAATAGAACCAAAACTGAGAAAGCACGTATTAAAGCTTTGGAAACCCAAATTACCTCCCTAACAATCCGCTTCCAAAGATATTCCAAATGTAAGACTCGCACTCATAAGAATCACAAAATATCTCTTTATGCGGATGATATTTTAATGACCCTCACCAACCCTATTGTATCCCTTCCCAATCTTCTCAAGGACCTAACGGATTTTGGGATTATCTCTAATTACAAAATTAACGCTAACAAGTCTGAGATTTTGCCACTTCATCTCCCCCCTGCCCTCTATCACCAACTCCGACAGACATTTAGTTTTCGTTGGCAAGCTAAGCAACTTAAGTATATGGGTATTTTCTTAACAAAGTCTTATCAACAGCTTTTCGCTGCTAATTTTCCACCCCTCTTCACTTCCATTAAAACAGACCTTGAGAAATGGGATAACACATTATTTCCTGGATAGGTAGGATTAACTCTCTTAAAATGAACATTCTCCCTTGCCTTTTATATTTATTCCAAACATTCCCTATTAGAATTCCTAATTATTTCAAATTTCTCCAACAACTAGCTACTAAATTTATTTGGTCAGCCCGTAAGCCTCGCATTCGATAGGAAACCTTGTCTTGGCCTATTGGTGAGGGAGGTCTTGGTGCTCCAAACTTTTTGGCTTATTATAGAGCCGTGCATCCTACTCAGTGTATATCTTTGCACTCACATACAGGCATCAGGGTATGGGCGGGCATAGAGGCTAGTTTCTCCAACACAGTCACTGCTTCTTTCGCATCACAGACCCACTCTATCTTCTCTCCTGCCTACTATAGCTTTCTCTATCTCTATTTGGGATAAAATCACTCAAGCATACGAACTATTAGCTCAACCATTCCATATGTACGGGAGTCAGTCCCCGGTTAGAAAATCCCAATTTCGAAAATCTCTATTTCGACCACTAAATAGCGAATTTTCGCTATTTCGAACGTTCCCTATTTCAAATCTAATAGGTTACTGTTACACTCTGCAGGTTCATCCTGGCAGAGTGTGTGTTAATTTCTTGCAAAGTTCTATGTGTCTGATTTTCTCCCAGCGGCAGGTTAATTGTCCCTGGAGGTGTGTCTGGCTTCCACAGCTATTGGAGGAGTGTTCTTTAAATAGCCTCCAGTGCAAGTAGCATGTGCTGGTCATAGCTTCTAGTTCCTAGTGTCTCTGTGCCAGTTTCTTTCCTTCTCTTGCCTTGTGCTATTGCTTCTTACTTTCTTGAGTGCCCCAGTTCTGTCCTTGCCCGGTACCTTGCCTCATACCTTTGTGTCTCCATTCCCTCCATCTCCCACCTTGCTGTTCAGTCCCATTTGTATTTACCTTGCTTCACCATCCCGGATGCGTCTAAAAGTACTCGTCTTCTCATAAAGCACATCCTAAACGCTACTAAGCGTCAGAATGCGGCACATTGGAAGCAGTTATATCCCTCTTCCATATCATCCATCATTAAGGAAATTTGGCGAATCTACAAATTAAAATATATTACTAGCATCCTTCATAATTCTCCTAAATGCATCTCTGGAGATTGGTCCCCCTGGCTTGTTCATTTCCAGGTTAACTCTGTCTCACATGACTAACCGTTAACTTCACACTATGACACCTACATGACGATAGTTCTCATCTCCTTCGAGATTACCTTTATTCCCCTATTCCTGGCTCACCTTCATCACTCCCTGACCCTCATTTTGCTGTTCCTAGGTTCTGGGATTTCAGTGTTTTATTCTCATGTTTATAATGATAGCAGGTCGGATTGACTATGTTTATTTCTGCTTGATAGATTTATTCCTTGTTTATCCTTGTCGGCACTGCATGTATCAATTGTGATTAACATGTGCTCCCAACCCTTCTTTCTTATGTATCCCCCCTCCCCATAATACTTTGAAAAATACAATAAAAAACACGTAAAAAAAAAAAGAAAGAGACCAGTGCTTGTGTGGAACCTGACCAAACGAAGAATAGGTTGTCAATGTATCTGACGTAGAACCTTATAAACCTTGAGTAGGTCGGATGATTGAGTAGATGCTGGGTTTTGTAACGGTACATGAATAGGTTTGCATAGGATGGGGCCTTATTAGACCCCATCGCCATGCCTTGGAGTTGCAGGAAGAACCTGTATTGAAACAGGAAGAAATTATGCTTTAGTACAAAATTCATGAGTGCTAGTAGAAAATCACTTGACGGTCCCTCATAGGATGCATTGTCAGTGATGAGTGTTTTGACAGCTTCAAGGCCATCGGTGTGCAGAATGCACGTGTATAAGCTTCTAACATCGCAGGTCACCATAGTGAGGTTACCAGCTAAGTGATTCATGCTTTTCAGACGTGTCAAGAAGCGGGTGGTGTCTTTGACATAACTCTCTGTGTTCTGTACAACAGGTTGTAAGAAAAAATCAATGTACTGAGAGATGGGTTGTCCTAAAGAGCCCCTGAAGGAAATAATGGGCCTACCTGGCGGGTTGACAAGTGATTTGTGGATCTTAGACAAGACGTACAGAATGGGTATAATGGGATAACGCGAGGTTTCTGTTGTGATCCAGTGTGCATCAACAGCTTCCTGAATGAGGATGTCAATTTCCTTTTTATATTCTATAGTGGGGTAGTTCAGAGTAGCAGGTGGTGTCAGAGTTGTCTCATGACCTCACTGATGTAATCCTGCTTATTAAGTAACACAATAGCCCCTCCCTTGTCTGCTAAGTGGATTATCAATGAGTCATTGTCTTGCAGCGATTTAATCGCTGCTTTTTGCTCTTCGTTTAAATTGGAGTAACGGACGTATACATTGTTCCATGCGTGTGTGACATCCCTTCGTATCAACCTGATAAAGGTGTCAATTGACACATTGTTGATCTGGGGGTCAAAAGTGGACCGTCCTTTGAAATGGGAGTGCGGCTTGTCAATGACCGGGTGGTCTGAGAAAAAATCTTTGAGTTTAAGCTGGCGCTGGAAACGATGTAGTTCTATTTCAAAGTCGAATCTGTCGTGGATGTGTGTTTCCATGAATTGTAGACCTTTGTACAGGACTGCCATTTCTGACGCTAGGGGGTTGTAGGAGGTCAGATTGTATATTACTGTTTCCTCCTTGTATCTGCTTTGGGTGTCCCTGTTGTGTTTCCTTCCCCCCCTCCTCCTACCTGTTTTCTTTTTACCTTGCTTTGTGTGCCTATTGTATCCCTTAAAAAAGGAACCCAGGTATTAGTGTCTCTGGTGTAGCTGTACAGAATCGCTGTGTGAGTCAAGGTCACTAAATGAGCGTTCAGCCCTACATGATTGTTGTCTTTTGTGACCTTGTCTGAATCTAGGGTTTTGGTTGTTAATCAGCCAGCTATAGACCCTGTTTTCTTTAAATACTTTTGCTTTTTAAAAGCTAAAAGATCTCTCAAATTTAGAAATGGAATCGCCAAGTTTTGCAGACCAGTCAGTGGTAGTGTCGCTTTGTAAGACAGGAAGTCCTGCTTTCTCCAGGGTATTCATTTCTTGCTGTATATTTACAATATCAGTATTAACTTTATCAATGACTAGGATCATTAGATCCAAAGAGCATTGATTGAGTATCTTGCATCAAGATGCACAAAAATCCTTGTCGTTGCGTCCTATGGTAGCTTGATTCCTGATGCGAAACCCAAAGGGAATAAGATGTTCTTTATGGTACTTTATGTTGTACAGAACACAGAGAGTTATGTCAAAGACACCACCCACTTCTTGACACGTCTGAAAAGCATGAATCACTTAGCTGGAAACCTCACTATGGTGACCTGCGATGTTAGCAGCTTATACACGTGCATTCCGCACGCCGATGGCCTTGAAGCTGTCAAAACGCTCATCACTGACAATGCATCCTATGAGAGACCGCTGAGTGATTTTCTACTAGCACTCATGAATTTTGTACTAAAGCATAATTTCTTCCTGTTTCAATACAGGTTCTTCCTGCAACTCCAAGGCACGGCGATGGTTTCTAATATGTCCCCATCCTATGCCAACCTATTCATGTACCATTACAAAACTCAGCATCTACTCAATCATCCGACCTACTCAAGGTTTATCAGGTTCTACGTCAGATACATTGACGACCTATTCTTCCTTTGGTCAGGCTCCACACAAGCACTGGTCTCTTTCATTGATTACCTCAACAAATTACCCTCCACCATCAGGCTTACCTTGACACATGATAAAAGACAGATCAACCTTTTGGATGTGACTATTCTACAAACCCCAGGTGGGTTCTCGACATCTTTATTTCACAAGGAAACCGACAGAAACACCCTGTTATGCGCTGAAAGCTTTCACCCCCAACCACTTAAGTCCGGCTTACCATTTTCACAAATGGTCCGAGTAGTGCGTATTACCTCTGACCCTCATGACATAAAATCAGGCTTGCAAGCCATGGGCGACCGTTTCATTGAGAGAGGTTACAAGCCCAAAGAGGTCAACGCAGCGATCACAAGGTGTCTAGCTCTGAACAGGGACTCTATGCTTAAGGGTCCTGCCGTGTTTCTATCCGAGAATAGAATGGTGTTCTGCACCACCTTCTCCATGATCTCTGGAATTTAAAAAAAAGCCATCAGGGATAACTGGCATATTGTAGCCACTGACCCTAAAATTGGCAAACTCCTACATGAACCGCCGCTCATCAGCTTTAAGAGGAGTCAAAACCTTAAGGACAAATTAGTCAAAAACGATATAGGGGCTGATTCAGAGATACGATTTTGACGCCAGTTAGGAGCGTATATTTAGGATCTTAGAAAATTTG
>WWET01012449.1:0-11226 GCA_011038615.1 Limnodynastes dumerilii
CATCCTCACATATCACCAGCTACAACCACTGCTTAGCGTGCACAATCATCCTCACATATCACCAGCCTCAGCTTTCGTGCGGCACACACTACTATCTCCGCGGTGCCATCCAGTTTAGTCTCCATTCAGTACACTCTTAAGCTGCTGCTCAGTTTAAGCTCATTATCGCAAATCACATCTCCGCTGCTCAGTTTAAACCATCACATCACTGCAGCCTCTCAGTGCACCCTGCTCCTCAGCTTAGAACATCACCATCATTGCAGCATCTCTTCTCACCTTGCTGCGCAGTCTGAGCTCTTACATCACAGCACCCTGGTACCTCTGCCTCTTCCCTCTAGTCAGCAGTTACTCCTTTCACTTACCTTCAAGCCTGGTGGCTTCTCCTTGAACTTCTCTTGTGGTTCCAGTCAATGAGTAAGCCTTAAAATAAAACCCCACACTTCCTATATGCAAACACCAACCCAAAGGATCCCACAGCCAGCTTCCCAAACTCCAGAGTCCAAGACAATTTTATTGCTCACAAATATTGCACAGTTTTATTGTTTAAGTCTAATTTACCTCTCAATTTAATCTATTTGCCCGGTTTAAATGTACCTCCCTTGCAGCTCAACCTGATTTTTCCAAGGTGCAGATTTGCTCCTTACTGCTGTTAAGCTGGACACACGCTGGAGTTTTTTCTAATATAGCGCAGGGTTGCCGACTCTCCCGAAATATCCAGGAGACTCCTGAAATTTGGACAGTTCTCCCGGAATCCCGGGAGAGCCAGCAAATCTCCTGCATGTCCCGCCCCACCTATCATTCACAAGTGTAATCCATGGGCGGGATTTGATGATGTCATCAAGCCCGGTCCATCCCCTTTAACGACAGAGATCACACTGGTCATTGACAGGGCGGGGCTTAATGACACAATTTGCATAACTCATGTCATTAAGCTCCGCCGCCTCATAGTAATCTATGTCTTTCCTCCGGGTTCTCAACCCTGATAAAGCGACATTTTAAAATCAAGGTTTTGCCCAACATTGGGCCTGATCCAGAATTGGTAAGGTCAGAGGAAATATGCTTGCATCCCTAAATGTTGCAACTGTGCATGCATGAGATCCGTCCAATTGAGCGCTCCACCAAATCCGCATTCCTTATCCCAGCAGGGATTGGCATGTAGATGAGGGTGATGGTGGTAGGCAGTTCCATACAGATGGACTCAGATCTCTGTGGAGAGCTTAAGGCAGGGGTCTGGACATGTTCACTTCCTTGAACATGTTTCCTCTCGCACTCATGTGATCCTATTGCAGATCTCGTCTCGGACGTAGGCTAGATCATCACAATTGGATACGGCCCCAGATCTCCCAGATAAATAAAGGTAGGAAAAGCTTCTATCTGGTCAAATAAGTGACCACAGGACAAGTTTGTATAAATGTTGCTATCACTTTGTTGCTAATATTTACTATGGAGGCAAGGCTATGTCCATCAATCAGTCATTATAAAGCAGCAGACTGACACAAGGATCAATATGGAATATCTGAGAGGAGCAAACTATTCACAGCAAGCTTTATAGTGACTGAGCAGTCTGTATGGTGTGCAGAGAACAGTTTCTCACAGTGGGGTTCTGTGAACCCTGCAGGTTACAGATCATGTGTCAAATCCATTAAAGTGATAGTTGTGAGAAGGACAAAAACACCAATTGGAGTTGTGTGAAAGCAGAGGCCTTGTGGACTTCCCTTTATGGCCAAATGACATTGATCTTTGTCAAAGGTGAGTGTCAGCCATAAAGACTTTGTACACTATACTTTATTGTCCCTCTTTATAGCAAAACAGTGACAAATTGAGGCTTAAATGGCAATTATTACAGGACTTAGCAAGATCTCAGCTATGTGGAACAGTTAAGCTATAAGAAATGCACGGGTCTATACAGAAATAATCTCAACTAACAATGAACCACTTAAAGGGAAATAATTGCTGGCCAAGGGCCTATGACATCATCAGCGACATCACCTAAGCTGCTGCTTCATTCATCGGCTGATTTCTCATTCATTTTTTTACTCATAAAACTAAATAGCTTCTTTCAGTGGATCCGCATGTGTACATTCATAGGGGCAGATTCAATTGAGCGTGAATAAACTGAAACATCATGTAAATCAATGTCACTGATTTTATCTCACACCCCATAGAGGTACAATATAAAATCTGCGATGTTCAGCTGCTGTAATAGAAGGGAATAGGCACCCAATCCTGTGATTGCGCTCAAGTAAGTCATATCCCTAAACTCTTCTTTTTGCCAAACATTGCAGGTATTTGGACTGTTGATATTCCCTATCAACAACACTAAGATTAATATAATGGGCCTGATCCAGACCTACGCTCGTGAAACGCTCATGTGTGTAGCGTATTTACGCCAGCATACCTACGATGCACTCCCCTCGGCACTCCCCTTGGTCGTACTTAGTTTTGCCATCTTACGCCCAGCAAACCCTAACCTAACTTTTCTGATTGTAGTCGCGGGCGTCCGTAAGCTCATTGCGTAGTTACAACGCTTATCACGCCCATACTATGCAATTTAAATGCCTCACTCCGCCCTCGGTGCGTATTTACGAACTTCCTATGGTAGGAACGCCCCCTCAACTGTATTTACGAAGGTATTACGTTCAAGGCTCATACGCTCAGAATTTCGGAGCGTAACATCTGGCCCGAGCATGCGCAGTAAGTACTAATGGCCGTTTTTATGCTTACGCCCGTTGTAAAAACGCACCCGAGCGTAGGTCTGGATCAGGCCCAATGATACTATAGACCTTAGTGTTGTCAGAATAAGGCCACTGTTGAGTACATTTTGTAGACAATTATACAACTGAACTAATGTTGTGGAGTGTATGAATAACGCAAAAATGTCTTTATAACTTTTGTACCACAGCCATTCTATTACATGAGTTACACAAACTCTGCTACTAACACTGCTGTGTGACTGGATCATACAGAGCACTGAGCACTTTTACCGTACACCCTGGCTGCTCCATTGTGTGATATCTAGCATTTCTCCATATGTATCAAACCCCAATGCAGGGCCTGATTTTGGGTTTCAGGCGATGTAGGCCGAAACCTGTATGACGCCCTTCTACACCCCCATATAGCTTCTTATAATAAATGTGTTTATGTGTGTGTGTGTGTGTGTGTGTGTGTGTTTGTGCGTATATAGCAGTAGAAAAAAATGAATGAAATAAATAGTAAAAAAACACAAAAATTATAAAGCTAGACTTAAACTCAGGTCTATCAGTCCGTCAAAGAGGAGCAGTAAACGGCCCTCAGCATGCAGTCAATAAAGATCAAATGACAGAATTGCTAGAGTAAGTTACTCTCACAGGACCATATTCACACTTAAGAATGATTTAGGTTCTTAATTTTACGCACCCAAGTAGTATGCCGACTCCTCTGACAGACCCTCCATTTTTAGTATCTTATCCGACTTACGAATGCCATAGGGCTACATTATCTTTAGGTTTGTGTTATGTGTGTTTGTCGGTCAATTAGAAACGTTGTTTGCTTAACCGTACCCATAATTCCCCATTTAAATGGCTCCCTCCACCCACTCTTCTTATCTTTGGCCTGGATGCAGACTTAAGAAAGAGCATGAAAAATAGGAGAGGAACGTTGCCCCTGGGCTAAACCATGTTGATTTCAGGGGGAGTCATATTTCATCTGTTGCAAACCGTATTAGAGTTGAGAGGTGATGTTTCCTATCCCAAGTCTAAATAACAGTGTGATAGTAAAGCTGGTCAGTATCTGTGTGCAGTAAGCAATTCAAAGATATATCCCTGCATGCAAAGAATACAATTAACTTGACTCCCCCTGAATTCAACAGAGTGGCATGAAAGGTACAGGAACCAATGCTTTTAAACGCATTGCTGTGCCTCTTTCTTACAATATTTAACACCACCCTTATACTGAGTATTTCATATTTATATAGATATATATATATTCTACTCAGACCTAGTGCAATGAGCACCAGCGAGCATGTGTGGGGGAGGTGTCACTGGATAACATGGCTGCACTTCTTTTATATTGTGGTTACAAATGTTTTCTGTATGTTATGACTTTCATGAGGGGTTAGAAGGATGCAATCTGTACTGTGTGGCGGTGTGTATGGTAGAGCCATCACTAGGTCCGAAAACAACATGGTTTTTCCCAGGAGTAACTTTAAGTTCTTATTTTAAGAAGATTCTTAAGTGTGAATCAGGTCCTTAATTACAAGCTCCAAGGGCTGTATGCAGAGATCCGGTTTTTCTCAGTTTTCTGTGCGTATTTTAAGTACGTTTCAACTGCGCATGCGTAGTAAATTTTTACACGCTGTTCACGTAGACTATATGTCCGGAAGTGCCTCACGGATGGACTTGTGAATCGGACGTGGGTAAATACGCACGGATCTCCCACGGTAAAATACACACATAGGAATTTACATAGAAATGGGCGGGGAGGCATATAAATGAAGGGAAGTGGGTGTGATTATAAAGATACGCACGGACGGAGGACACATACGCTCAGAAAAGGCCACGGAAAGTTACAGCTAGTCTATGGAGGTGGAAGTCTCCGTGAGCACGGATTAGCAAGGGGAGTGGCTGTGGTTTTGGTGGGTGTTACTTGCTCCGTCCGTGTGTATATTTGCGGACCGATCGCCAGACAGATCTCTGAACACGGCCCAAAGTCTGGATCCAGCTCTTTGTTCTTAAGTGACTGGTGATTCTGAGCCACCCTGTTCTTAAATCCAAAGTAGATTGCATACATTAGGTTACTACACATGCTTAATTTATGCACCTAACAATCCACAGATTCTTAAGTGTGAATCCCTTCCACCATGGGCAGAATGTTGGATGGTTCATAAGGAAACACTGTACAATTACCATTCAGGACTCCACCCACGATGTGTATCTCACATGCATGGAATTCTGCATGGGACATATGAATTCCAATGCAAAATTCCATGAACTGACAAGAGACCTACGTACAGAGCACACATAAGTCTCCTATTAGTTCTGGATGCAGACCCATGTCCTCAGCTGCCCTCCGTGTGACAATATATATATGATCTGGCTTTATCCTCTCCCTAGTGCTGCATTCTGAACACATGTAATAAGAATGAAATATGGAGACTCAGGGTTTTTATCACAAACAGAAGCCCTGATCCAAAAGGAAACCAACCGTCCGCTTTCATCAGCTAGAAAACAGTCTGCACGTCATCCATTATGACTACGCGCTTCATCCGCTGTCTCCATATGGTACACTCTCAGTACATACTCTATTCCAACATAAGCCAGCAGTGAGTGCGGGTATAGATAAGCACAGATACCATTGGCTTCCACTGTGCTGCTTCGTGTATTAAATCATAAGCGGGAACATTTTTGTAACATGACAAAGCTGCATTCTGAGCTCTTACAGAGAGGAAAAGAATGGAATTTTCAGATAGGTGGAAATCCTGACAAGAAATCAGCTGGAATAAGGGCAAAATAAACAAGCAAGTTGTGGATACAAACTGTCAACAAAGAAAAAAAAAGACTTAAAAAAACATAAAAAGGATAAAAGTTATTATATGTGAGAATTGTTTGGACAGATATAGTGTTAGAATGTATGCATACCATGTATGCAATTCATCATATCAAAGCAAAAGTATGCATGACATTCTACTCAGTCCTCATCAGTAGTATATGGTATAACAGATGACAGTCCCTTACAAGGACCCATCTAGGAGTCCAGGCCCAACTCGTGTGGTCCAGGAGTTGACACTCCACTCCTAATGAAATAGAGATGGGCAGGGGTGTAACTACAGGAGGTGCAAGGGCTGCGGTAGAAGAGATTGTTGCCCGCCCATGGCAGCCTCTCCCTCACTGCACTCATACATGGAGTGCTGAGCGCTGTAAGTGGTCAGTGTCTGATAGCTTCTCATTGTATCTAGTTTTTTTTTTATTATTTGAACAAGGACCAATAAAGTATTAGCATGCATAAAGCAGCATAGATGCGAGGGAAGACTGTGTTACTACAAAATAAACGGTATTGAGTCATTGAACTATGAGGAAAGGTTAGCCAGTATGGGCAAATATACTTTAGAAAAGAAGAATTTAAGAGGAGATATGATTATTATATACAAATACATTAATTGTCAATGCAGAAAACTTGCATGGGAACTTTTTAGCCAAAGGACTGTACACAGGACACAGGATCACCCACTAATGTTAGAGGAAAGTAAGTTTCATAATCAGCAAAGGAAAGGGCAGTAAGGGCAGTCAAGATAGTGAATTCACTGCCAGGGTAGGTTGTGGTGGCAGTTTCACTAGATATGTTTTAGATAGCGATAGACACATTTTTTTTTACAGAAAAGGGTATCAAGGGCCATCAGTTTAAATAAAGGATAGTAGTTGATCCTGTGTGTTATAGGACTACCATCTTGGGTCAGAAGGGATTTTCCATTTTGAGAGAGATTGGAGGTTGCTTTATCTGGAGCAGTTTCAATAGGGATCACAGGAAATCCATTATAGGCTAACCTTGATGGACTGGTGTCTTTTTTTAAACCTCATCAACTACTATGTAACTATGTAAATATCCCAAGGATGCTACCTGTCAAGCTTTTATGTGTATGTCCATCAGACTAGTACATGTGTTTAAATATCTTTTTAATTGTATAGTTTTGCAAAAAGTAAATTAAATCTAGATTGTTATTCTTACAGTACTACAGAGCCACTGATTGTCTATCAATGTAAGATGACACTGGGCAATATCTGTAACCGAGGTGTTCACAAGAGGAATAGGAGGGACGATTCATCCGAGGCAACGCAGGTGACAATATAGTTAAATATAAATTGTATCATTTATAGTAACTCTATTCTCTAAACAAGGGATTCAAGGGATATGTTTTTTCACCCTTATGAAAACCAACAACCAATCAGTGGTCACTTATCACCGATTACCATTTGTAGATTGCGTGTGATGGCTGTCACAGAATATTAACTATGTTAGCTGCCCTTTCAATAGCAATGGTTCCCAACAGCCATTTAGCATTAATTCTATCTCTATATAGATCTCTCTCTACCTCACTATCTCTCTCTCTCCTATGCTGTAAAGTGACTTAGAGATAATGCCCAATTACAAACTTACCCAGCTCTCTGATGGAAGTGTCTGAATAGGTCAGAATATATTCTGGTTTGATAGAACAGATTCACATGCATGTGCAGAGTGTAAACATGGCAACAATCTGATTGAAATGTATGCAAATGGAGCAAAATGTGAAAAATATGCCTATCTGGTTGCAAGTCTTACCTATAAACATGCCTTTCTGGAAGCAAGTCTTAAGCTGGCCACACACTAGAGTGATTATCGCTCCCAGCGTGTGGCTGCCGATAAACGGGATGATTTTCCCCTGGGGATAGGTCCCGATATTGGCACCATACACTGGAAAAGGCTGGGGGCGATAATCACTGCTGCAGTCTCTCTCTGATTGGCTGGGTCTCCTGTCAATCTTGACAGGAGACCCATGCAGCCAGCTTATTGGTTGGCTGTAAAAAAAATAAAATAAATTATCAATGAGGAAAAAAAACACGCTGACAGGCTGCTGCGCGGTGTCCTCTCTCCCTCTGTCTGGGTATACAGCGCTATATGCCCAGACAGAGGGAGAGAGGATCCCGCATAGCAGCCCGTCATTGCGATTTTTTTTCCATTGATAATTTTTTTTTTTTGCAGACAACCAATAAGCTTCCTGCATGGGTCTCCTGCCAAGATTAACAGGAGACCCAGCCAATCAGAGAGAGACTGCAACCAGCGAATAGGATGGCTGCAGGCTCTCCAGCAGAGATTATCGCCCCCAGCCTCTTCTAGTGTATGGTGCCGATATCGGGACCTTTCCCCAGGGGAAAATCGTCCCGTTTATCGGCAGCTACATGCTGGGAGCAATAATCGCTCTAGAGTATGGCCAGCTACGGAGGGTGGGTTGGGCTAAAAGAGCTTATTTAAAGGCTAGTGGACAGGATGTGCAGTCAATATTGCAGAATCTCCCTCTCTTAGGGCTCTATTTACTTACCTCGTTCCCTGTGAACGAAACTGTATCAGGCTCGCTTATCATCGCAGTGAGCCTAGCAGCTTCGTTGACAGTATTTACAAATACTCACCCCTCCTGTGAGGTCCCGCGATGAGCTGCCGGGTCCACGCAGTACTAAACATTCATGCGATGCATGAATGAAGTACTGCACATGTTCAGTAGCTCTCAATCTGGACTTAGAAAAATTTCAGTGCCGACATGAGAAACACTACGCATGTGCAGTGTATTCATGCCGGGACCGGACAGCTGCAGCCCGACAGGACGCCCGGACAGGTGAGTTTAAATATTTATTTATGTTTTCTGTGTTTTTTTTAATTGATTTTTCAATAATTTTTAAAAAAATATATTTTTTTATAAAAAATGTTTTTTTTCCCCTCCGGCAGTATTTCTATGTATTCCGGCGGGCTCCCCATATATACTCCCCATAATAACAGCTATTAGGGAGAGGAAAAGAGGGGTATATGGAGACATCGCCGGAATACTTACCACTAACTCCTGTCTGAGCTGGCGTTATTCTGATGCCGGGAGCGGAGTGTAAAACTCCTCTCCAGCATTTTGTAAATATGGGAGACTTCATTTTAGTGCGTTAGGGCCAGTTTTGAAGTGAAAACTGGCCCTATCGCATTAAAATGATCTTTTTCGAAATAGAGCCCTTAGAGTTTTGGGATTGTTAAGTTTACTCTTTGCAGCAGAACATCACAAGGACATCACACCCTAGCGGGTCCTTAGGGAGCCACCTTCCTGGCTGCGCAGTTATGAATGGAATTGAGTGTTCTTGCTGGTAGACCGGTTTCGAGGGGACGCCAAGGTCATAAACAGTTGACCTATGGGGAGTTGTTGAGGGGAACGTGCTGGACCTCCCATCTGCTATTTGGGCCACCTATTCACTCCTGGATGACAAATTAATATAGTCATCAATTCTAATATGACCCCAATTTAATAAACCTTGTGCGCACCGAATGCCTCTATGTCGTTATTTTGTTAAGGTGCCTGGCTGGACGATGTGTGAGGTCGCACTCTGCCGTTTGCCAGTTACTGCGCTATTTCAAGGACTGCAGAAGCAAATTCCATAAAATTGATTACAAAATGTTGACAACTATGTAATGGCTCTTCACCTGCTATAAAACAGGAGTCTCTAAAAGACCTAGGTGCCTCAAGCTTGTGCCATTTAAGAGGGTCAAAGGTTGTCTTCCTCTGCTGTACAGTAACAGGGCAAACTATATATAGATATAATAGATGTCTCTAAAGCACAGTATCCCCATCAACACTGATGCATTTACAGCTTGTTAAAACAGCTGAGCAAATGGGACTTGTTATCAGGATCAATGACAAGGCTTGTGTGTTTTCCTGTCCCCAGGAGTCAAAGGGACAGAGCCCTCCTGCTAACAGGCCAGACAGAAACATTATATGCTGTCATCAGAGTAACTCTGGATAACCAGAACTTAGCCATAATCAAACACAAGGGCACTACACTCAATACAGAGCTAATATCAGCGTTCTGCAACCACTGACTTCCTCAGTCATGTTTAAATAATATTTCACAGAATGATTGTGCTTTCTCCATAGTGACTGTTACATGAACACAATACAAAAGAAACATTCTTTTTAAGGCACTCATATATCCTGACAATTCAACACAGAAAATAAGGTGTAGTTCGCCTTTTGACAGATCACTTTGAGGCACTGAAGCAGCGGATGCCGTAAGTTTTCGGCAATCTATTGTGTCTCACAGCACTGTTCAACTCCCGGACTAGGCCTGATCTGTGTGGAGTTTGTATGTTCTCCCCGTATTTGCATGGGTGTCCTCTGGGTGCTCCGGTTTGCTCTCACATGCCTAAAACATGCTGGTAGGTTAAATGGCTGCTGACTAAATTAAACTTAGTGTGTGTGTGTATGTGTGCATGTGTGTGTGTATGTGTATGTGTGTGTGTATGTATGTGTGTATGTGTGTGTATGTGTATGTGTGTGTGTGTATGTGTGTGTGTGTGTGTATGTATGTATGTGTGTGTGTGTATGTATATGTATGTATGTATGTATGTGTATTTGTGTATGTATGTATGTATGTATGTATGTATGTATGTATGTATGTATGTATGTGTGTGTGTGTGTGTGTAAGTGTATGTGTGTTAGGGAACTTAAATGTAGCTCCAGTAGGTCAGGGAAAGATGTGAACACGAATTATTCTCTGTGAAGCGCTATGTAATCTGATGGTGCTATTTAAAAGCCTGTTAATCAATAATAAAATTAAATAACAGTGACAGGTAAGTTTTCTTAACCTTAACCCCCTCCCCCACAGACTAAACTGAATCCTTCCCTCCCCACAGCCTAACCTTAACCCTCTCCTAACCCTAACTATCCTCATCCCACAGCCTAACTTTAACCCTCCCCTAACCATCCTCATCCTGCAGCCTAACCCTAACCCTCCCCTGTTCATGGCCTAACCCTAAGAAGGAACGTGTACCGTGTTTAAATCATTACATTCTACATTGTACTCATTCCAATTTAGAAATATACTTTATTTAAAAGCATTTGGCATTGAAACAGCTACGAGAATGGGATTGCTGCAGCGCAGCTACTTTCCTGGAAAATACAACAAGCATTTATTAACCACACCCAATCGACACCAAAAAAAATCATTGGTGGTTCACTGCTGCCTCGCCATTGCCTAATGTAATTCCAGTCCCCTATCTCTTTAGAGTCACCTCTTTCAGTGACTTCCTGTAACCCTGTCTACATCCTCCTAAAATGGTGCTCAGTTTAGCCTCATTCATGGCTTCTGGGGACTTGGGATAATAGAAGCCAGGTTTTCCATACAACATAAATGAGATAGATCGTGCAAAGACATAGTTTGTGGCAGCACAAGCATTAGGGTAAACAGGATAGGACTCCTGTGCTTGCGACTGACTTTATTATGAGTAGCGTGAAGAGTTTTATTGCAGTTCTTGGAGAGAGCCTGGAAATGGATCTTTATAGCATTAAACCTGTCTCATTGACCTTGATGTCCTTCACTTGTGCTTGTACTTTAACCAGGGTTGCTGACTTTTTAAGGCTGTCCTCTGGGAGATCCGTAACCATAGATACCTATAAGGGGGCAGGGCTTAATGATGCAATTTATGCAAATCGTATCTGAAGCCCCATGGGGGTGGGGCTTAATGACACAT
>WWET01012462.1:0-11206 GCA_011038615.1 Limnodynastes dumerilii
ATCAGGGGGCAGGGGATAGAGCGCAGTGAGAGGTTGAGAGGCAGCCACCAGGTGGGGATGGGGTAAAAGGGTAGCAAAGGGGGCAAGAGGGTATGAAGTGAGGGGGGAGTGGAGGAGGAGGAAGGAGGAGGAGGAAGGAACAACACTAGGATGGAGGGCCCAGCTCACATTGGCTAACACACTATGTGAAAGGGAAGAACTTACAGAAGACATAAAGAGGGGGAAGGAAGTGGACTGCTGGTGTGAGCGGAGGAGAGGGGGAAGAAAGTGGACTGCTGGTTTGAGCAGAGGTGAGGGGGAAGAAAGTGGACTGCTGGTGTGAGAAGAGGAGAGGGGGAAGGAAGTGAATTGCTGGTGTGAGAGGAGGAGAGAGGGAAGGAAGTGGACTGCTGGTGTGAGATGAGGAGAGGGGGAAGGAAGTGGACTTCTGGTGTTAGCAGAGAAGAGGAGAGGGGGAAGGAAGTGAACTGCTGGTGTGAGGAGAGGAGAGGGGGAAGGAAGTGGACTACTGGTGTGAGGAGAGGTGGAAAGAAGTGGACTGCTGGTGTGAGCAGAGGAGAGGGGGAAGAAAGTGGACTGCTGGTGTGAGCAGAGAAGATGAGAGGGGGAAGGAAGTGGACTACTGGTGTGAGCAGAGGAGAGGGGGAAGGAAGTGGACTGCTGGTGTGAGCGGAGGAGAGGGGGAAGGAAGTGGATGCTGGTGTGAGAGGAGGATAGGGGGAAGTTAGTGCACTGCTGGTGTGAGCGGAGGAGAAGGGGAAGGAAGTACACTGCTGGTGTGAGCAGAGGAGAGGGGGAAGGATGAGAAGGGATAGATGAAGGATGCAGTGAGGATGTTAAGTGGAGGAGCTCTAGGTCACAGTGTGGCTATTTTGGGGGAAGATCACGGCACAGTGTCACAGCTCCCCCTATAGATGACTCCCTGTGTGCTCAGGATGTCTATGGTCAGACATTCCTCCATTTGAAAGGGAGGAGGGGTCAGGCTCCTGTTTATTGTTCCTTGTATTTCGACAGCGGTTCATTGTGGTCCTTGGCTGTACCTCCCCCATGTATATATACACGTGCACACATTTCATATATGTGACGTTGCGCGGCCTGGTGTGTTCTTGTTTCTTATGCACTTTTATTCACTATTCAGTTTGTATGTTTCATTTCCAGCCTTATCCCTGTTATTGTCTGGCCCCAGCGTCTCCGTTTCCTTCTCTCCAGCGTACGTTTAGAAACAAGCTGTGGCTTTTCTTTGGTCTCAGATTTCCTTCTTTGGATGGACACCCTAGAATCAAGGCCTCCTCCCTGGAAACCACAGCAGACCAGGAATTTAGACAGCTCTGACAGACAGCGGCTGAATCCGGGTGTCACACACTATACATAGAGAAACTAAAGGGAGGAGAGTGACATATGCTACATGGAGAATACAGGAGGGAGAGGGGGTTATGATATAACCAGGCACAGGAGGGAGAGGGGGATATGATATAACCAGGTACAGGAGGGAAAGGGGGATATGATATAACCGGGTACAGGAGGGAGAGGATGGGATATGATATAACCGGTTACAGGAGGGAGAGGGGGGGGTATGATATAACCATGTACAGGAGGGAGAGAGTGGTATGTTATAACCAGGTATAGGAGGGAGATGGGGATATGATATAACCAGGTACAGGAGGGAGAGGGGGGTATGTTATAAAACCAGGTACAAGGGAGAGGGGGGGGAGGGAGGAAGAGGGGGGTATGATATATCAAGGTACAGGAGGAAGAGGGGGGTATGATATATCAAGGTACAGGAGGAAGAGGGGGGTATGATATATCAAGGTACAGGAGGAAGAGGGGGGTATGATATATCAAGGTACAGGAGGAAGAGGGGGGTATGATATATCAAGGTACAGGAGGAAGAGGGGGGTATGATATATCAAGGTACAGGAGGAAGAGGGGGGTATGATATATCAAGGTACAGGAGGAAGAGGGGGGTATGATATATCAAGGTACAGGAGGAAGAGGGGGGTATGATATATCAAGGTACAGGAGGAAGAGGGGGGTATGATATATCAAGGTACAGGAGGAAGAGGGGGGTATGATATATCAAGGTACAGGAGGAAGAGGGGGGTATGATATATCAAGGTACAGGAGGAAGAGGGGGGTATGATATATCAAGGTACAGGAGGAAGAGGGGGGTATGATATATCAAGGTACAGGAGGAAGAGGGGGGTATGATATATCAAGGTACAGGAGGAAGAGGGGGGTATGATATATCAAGGTACAGGAGGAAGAGGGGGGTATGATATATCAAGGTACAGGAGGAAGAGGGGGGTATGATATATCAAGGTACAGGAGGAAGAGGGGGGTATGATATATCAAGGTACAGGAGGAAGAGGGGGGTATGATATATCAAGGTACAGGAGGAAGAGGGGGGTATGATATATCAAGGTACAGGAGGAAGAGGGGGGTATGATATATCAAGGTACAGGAGGAAGAGGGGGGTATGATATATCAAGGTACAGGAGGAAGAGGGGGGTATGATATATCAAGGTACAGGAGGAAGAGGGGGGTATGATATATCAAGGTACAGGAGGAAGAGGGGGGTATGATATATCAAGGTACAGGAGGAAGAGGGGGGTATGATATATCAAGGTACAGGAGGAAGAGGGGGGTATGATATATCAAGGTACAGGAGGAAGAGGGGGGTATGATATATCAAGGTACAGGAGGAAGAGGGGGGTATGATATATCAAGGTACAGGAGGAAGAGGGGGGTATGATATATCAAGGTACAGGAGGAAGAGGGGGGTATGATATATCAAGGTACAGGAGGAAGAGGGGGGTATGATATATCAAGGTACAGGAGGAAGAGGGGGGTATGATATATCAAGGTACAGGAGGAAGAGGGGGGTATGATATATCAAGGTACAGGAGGAAGAGGGGGGTATGATATATCAAGGTACAGGAGGAAGAGGGGGGTATGATATATCAAGGTACAGGAGGAAGAGGGGGGTATGATATATCAAGGTACAGGAGGAAGAGGGGGGTATGATATATCAAGGTACAGGAGGAAGAGGGGGGTATGATATATCAAGGTACAGGAGGAAGAGGGGGGTATGATATATCAAGGTACAGGAGGAAGAGGGGGGTATGATATATCAAGGTACAGGAGGAAGAGGGGGGTATGATATATCAAGGTACAGGAGGAAGAGGGGGGTATGATATATCAAGGTACAGGAGGAAGAGGGGGGTATGATATATCAAGGTACAGGAGGAAGAGGGGGGTATGATATATCAAGGTACAGGAGGAAGAGGGGGGTATGATATATCAAGGTACAGGAGGAAGAGGGGGGTATGATATATCAAGGTACAGGAGGAAGAGGGGGGTATGATATATCAAGGTACAGGAGGAAGAGGGGGGTATGATATATCAAGGTACAGGAGGAAGAGGGGGGTATGATATATCAAGGTACAGGAGGAAGAGGGGGGTATGATATATCAAGGTACAGGAGGAAGAGGGGGGTATGATATATCAAGGTACAGGAGGAAGAGGGGGGTATGATATATCAAGGTACAGGAGGAAGAGGGGGGTATGATATATCAAGGTACAGGAGGAAGAGGGGGGTATGATATATCAAGGTACAGGAGGAAGAGGGGGGTATGATATATCAAGGTACAGGAGGAAGAGGGGGGTATGATATATCAAGGTACAGGAGGAAGAGGGGGGTATGATATATCAAGGTACAGGAGGAAGAGGGGGGTATGATATATCAAGGTACAGGAGGAAGAGGGGGGTATGATATATCAAGGTACAGGAGGAAGAGGGGGGTATGATATATCAAGGTACAGGAGGAAGAGGGGGGTATGATATATCAAGGTACAGGAGGAAGAGGGGGGTATGATATATCAAGGTACAGGAGGAAGAGGGGGGTATGATATATCAAGGTACAGGAGGAAGAGGGGGGTATGATATATCAAGGTACAGGAGGAAGAGGGGGGTATGATATATCAAGGTACAGGAGGAAGAGGGGGGTATGATATATCAAGGTACAGGAGGAAGAGGGGGGTATGATATATCAAGGTACAGGAGGAAGAGGGGGGTATGATATATCAAGGTACAGGAGGAAGAGGGGGGTATGATATATCAAGGTACAGGAGGAAGAGGGGGGTATGATATATCAAGGTACAGGAGGAAGAGGGGGGTATGATATATCAAGGTACAGGAGGAAGAGGGGGGTATGATATATCAAGGTACAGGAGGAAGAGGGGGGTATGATATATCAAGGTACAGGAGGAAGAGGGGGGTATGATATATCAAGGTACAGGAGGAAGAGGGGGGTATGATATATCAAGGTACAGGAGGAAGAGGGGGGTATGATATATCAAGGTACAGGAGGAAGAGGGGGGTATGATATATCAAGGTACAGGAGGAAGAGGGGGGTATGATATATCAAGGTACAGGAGGAAGAGGGGGGTATGATATATCAAGGTACAGGAGGAAGAGGGGGGTATGATATATCAAGGTACAGGAGGAAGAGGGGGGTATGATATATCAAGGTACAGGAGGAAGAGGGGGGTATGATATATCAAGGTACAGGAGGAAGAGGGGGGTATGATATATCAAGGTACAGGAGGAAGAGGGGGGTATGATATATCAAGGTACAGGAGGAAGAGGGGGGTATGATATATCAAGGTACAGGAGGAAGAGGGGGGTATGATATATCAAGGTACAGGAGGAAGAGGGGGGTATGATATATCAAGGTACAGGAGGAAGAGGGGGGTATGATATATCAAGGTACAGGAGGAAGAGGGGGGTATGATATATCAAGGTACAGGAGGAAGAGGGGGGTATGATATATCAAGGTACAGGAGGAAGAGGGGGGTATGATATATCAAGGTACAGGAGGAAGAGGGGGGTATGATATATCAAGGTACAGGAGGAAGAGGGGGGTATGATATATCAAGGTACAGGAGGAAGAGGGGGGTATGATATATCAAGGTACAGGAGGAAGAGGGGGGTATGATATATCAAGGTACAGGAGGAAGAGGGGGGTATGATATATCAAGGTACAGGAGGAAGAGGGGGGTATGATATATCAAGGTACAGGAGGAAGAGGGGGGTATGATATATCAAGGTACAGGAGGAAGAAGCCTGGTAATATTCCTCCCCATCTCTCATATCTTCAGCCTTTGCTCTCTGTGTGTGGCTGTGATCTATCGCCCCAACACATCTTACCAATCTCTATAACCCTTCTCTACCTCCCTCTCGTCTCATCCTCTGATAAACCTTCCATCATGCTGCATGATTATAGGTAATAAGAATCCTCTAAGCTTTTCCCTCTATCATGCTCTCTGCGTGATTCTTTACACATAAGGATGACAATTGCATTGATCGGTCTCTGATCACCCTCTCCCCACCAGCTCTACTACTTTGCAGTCTAATAACACAAGTGCTACGCACAGCCTTAGAAACCGTTCCTAATCTCACCTTAACCCTAACTTGGCAGCTGCCCTTATTGTGTCTTTGAAATCTCTTTGTTTCATACATTTTTCAATATAACAGTAATTAGTATAATTACACAGTGGGCCAAGAGAATAAATCTCGCAACTTGGGAAAAGGTTGTGTACTCAAGCCACAGAATTCCCAGACAGTTATATAGTAATATCTCAAAGGTGCTACAAAAATGGAACCAATATAAAATAAATAGAATCACACACATATGAGTATACATATAAAATAGTTCAAAATAAAACCAATTATAACAATCCAGCAATAACAATATCAGCTAATAAATGTGGCCCCAAACGTTATTGTGCTGTTGAAATGACGATAATCTTCTGCCAAATAAGACTATGATGCCTAAATAATAATCACTTCTTGGGTAAGATGGTGAATTGCCATAGAGCAGAGATAAATATACTCTCCAATATATATCAATTCATCTTTCCATCTAATATTAACAACAGTGTATAATGGTAGTCAGACGATAAGTATTAGAAAAGTGAAATTCCTCTGCTATGTGGAGACAATAACTTTCCTTATATTGTCTTAGCACTAAATAATCGTAACTCCCGAGTCTTGACACCAATCATTTCCTCTGAAAGCGCCTCTTTCACCAATGTGCTCAGTCAGAGATGCACCTGCAGCAGGTTCCGGATGCGTAATAATGGCGCCAGTGGATTCCTCAGTTTGGTTCCGCTCGCTGATAGGCGGCACCGCGGATTGGCTATTACGTATGCTTTAGCTCTGTAGGTTTAGAGTTGTTCACCACAAACTCTGTTACTTTTGTCCTCAACACAATTATCTCTTATTTCAGCATGCAGAAGATGAAGATACGTTGCTTTTCCCCATTGGGTTTCTTCAGAAAGTGCTTCTACTCCTCCCACCATACATTGAAATAGAGCTTTTCATTAGAGATATCACACACCTGAGTTAGAGTCTGATTCACACAGGTCCTAGAGAACTACAATGTTGCCATCTATTATAACTGAAATCACTAGGATTCGATACAAAGTGTTAAATAAACTCAGAATCAAAAATCATATATACATATAAGTAGCAAATAGACATATCAATATAGGTAAGTGAATAGAGTAACCTGAAAAATGGATATAAAAGTTTATCAATTGGCTAAATATCTCTATACATAACACAGATATACCCATATAACTGTAAAAATGCAGACGTATAGAATATGAATTGTATACAGATAATGGTAATGGTCGGCAAATAATAATACAATTGGTGGATTATATTCAAAGCATATTCCTTTTTGTCACAGTTTTTCTTTTAAGGAGGTGATCTCTCCTAAGGTTGCTGCTGAATATATCCAATTATCTCGTTCTCAAGGTTACACCAGTGATAAGAATTAAAGATTGATAAGACTGCTGATAATCCTACCACAGGACATGGTATATAGGAGAGGAGATAGAGGGGAGGGGGGAGAATGGAAAGAAAGACAGACCACCTTGGAGAGAGGAACTCCTGACATAGGAGCTGTGTGGATTTACTAAACTGCGGGATAGAAAATAAACTAGCTGACATCTTCTAGTATATAATAGGAAAGTGAGAGCTAGAACCTGATTGGTTGCTATGTGCACCATCTCCACGTATTCTCTTCTTGCAGTTTAGGAAGTCTGGCCCCAGGTCTTGTAATAGGATTTGTCTGTATGCTTTTGGTGAAGTCGCTCCAGCTACCCCTCATATACCACGTCAGCCATAAAACAACAAGGAAACACGAAACCTTAGAAAACTAGAAAAAAAAATGTGCATAATCCAGCAACCCACTAAATCCAATAAACATATAAATAACTCAGCACCGGTTTACAGAACACTAGCATAGATGAGATAACCAGATTTACACGTATGCAAGTCAACCAACTGCACAAAATCTAAGTGAGCCGAGAACCAGACGAAGAGCTAACAGGTTTCTGGTTATGCCACCAACTGACAGCATCCACCCTTCCTCTCTCCATGGGCCTGATCCAGAGCTACGATGTAGCGCTGAGCGTACTAACACTCAGCGTTACATCGCTGACTCCCCCCTGGAACCCCCTCTGTGCGGGCGTATGGCCCCTTTCTTACGCCGGCTGAAGGCTAGCCTAACTTCAGCCAGCCTAAGCGAGGGATAATACGCTCGGACAGAAGCGTATTAACTAAAACCCCTCCCTCCCTCATTAAACTACCTCCCCCACCTACCTACACTAACATTTGCGTAGTAACGGCGAAGGACGCGCCCTCAGCTGTTACTACGATGATACTACTTTCCGTAGTAACGCTGGCCAACATCTGGCGCATGCGCAGATTGGCATTTCAGCCGATTTAATGCTTACGCCAGACGTATTACCGCCAGGCAGTGTAGGTCTGGATCAGGCCCTTTGACTCTATAAAGTGGGTTTACCTCTGGGAGGTGCTCCAAAGATTTGGGTTTGGTAATAAATACTACAATGCCCTTTCTCCTTGTTAGAGAGAAAGCTGTCTATTGTCTCCAGCAGTATTTGTTATAGCCATAGAACCTCTGGCTTTGGCCTGGTTAGAGCACATCCCTTCATCTGTTACGAGAACGGTTCCAGGGCGCGGAGTCTAAGTTGTCAGGTGGTGTTCCCCAGAGCCCCTGATGGTGGGGTTGGACTTGGCTGCGCTCCAACAACAGGTCGCAGTCCCCAGAACCGGACTTGTAGGAGAGAGGAAGCAGGGAAAGGCCAGGCTTACACAAGAGGGTGGCACAGAACAAACACAGGGATGGAATCCAGATAGATGCAGATAGACTGCACAGACAGACACACTGGAGATGATGGTGTAATCTACAACAGTGATATGCAGAGAGACTGCACAGACAGACACACTCTAACCTTAACGTAGGGACGCTGGGGGACGTCCCCTCCAGCGTCCCTATGGCGCTGCTACGGACGCCCGATCCAGGATCAGGCGTTGCCATAGCAACGCCGGGCAACATCTGCCCGGCACATGCGCAGATCGGCTGCAAAGCCGATGTTACGCTTACGCCCGCCGTCTGAGCGACGGCGGACGTTCTTCTGGATCAGGCCCCATGTCCCGAAATTTTCCTCACCTCGTGTAGGATGTCACTAACCACCACCTCGACAGGGAGGACCTTTTGTCTGATGGAAACCTCACACCGTGCATTCCGAGTGTAGACCCAACCACTACAGTAACTAGAAAAACAGTGCACAACTCAAAGTTCTTCCACCTCTTGAGTGCCCCATAAACCCACTTGGTAACTAAGCCCCGAAATACACGGGAGACCCAAGACGCACTAAACTCTCCTGTAAACCTCTATATTAAAGGGACACTGAAGCAAGAAATGATCCATCGTCTCCTCCTCCCCTGGACATTCCTCACGTGGGCAGCCACTGACATTCCTATACTTCAGGTTATCACAAACATAAAGCTTCCCATGAGAAGAGCCAAGTGATGTCTCAGAGCTTCACAGGCAACCACTGATCAGTGACAAGAGATATACCCTCCATACAGACATCACTTGGGCAGTCCTTCAGTGACAGGGGCTCCTGAGAGTAGGACTGCAAAATTCTCCTCTCCAGCTTCCTTCTAGAAGCACCATCTCCTTGTTACCTTCAAGCCCAGGGCGACATAGGACAGAAGGTGCCCATGAGGAACCCTGAAAGTTTTCACTGCATCACCAAGAAAAGGCTTTGATGTGGAGGGAAAGAAGATCAAATAGAAGGTCACAGGACCATCCCCAGGCCTCTAGCCTGTTCCCCCAATACATCTGAGAGAAGCTTTGACCACAAATATTCCGGAAGGTAGAAGGAGAAATATTCCCACGAACAAATATCAATAAACTTCCACAGTCATAATGCACATACAGTTACCCCTTCATATATCACATCTCTCATTATTTAGTATTACGTGGACGGAACCTCAGGGCGCAGAGTCCAACTACTGGCCGTTGTTCACCAGAGCTCCTGATAGTGGTGATGGATTTAGCTGCGACCAGTAGCAGGTCGTGGCCCCCAGGGATCGAACTCGCACAGTGGAGAGCAGAAAAAGGTCAGACTTACATAAGAGACAGCCAAGGCTAGGCAAGATAGCATGCAAGGGAGTGAGCAAGGTATGAATACAGCAGACTGTCATAAACAGAATGTTATAGGAGGAAAAGCACCAAAAGCAAAGTGCACAGAGGGACAAAAGTCCTAACAGACAGACTGGATAAACTAATAGGTGCTGGTAATCGGAGAAGTGCAGACTGCAACACAGAACACAGATAATGAGCACGGAACCAGAATGAGACTGGAGATATATGTGCATAGAGATACACAGCAGCAGCACAAGGCTGGACATAGACAGACAATAGCATCAATCACAAGGGCTTGCACACAATTAACAGCAGAAAAAAATCACTCACACCACGTAACAACAATGGAGGCAAGACAAGAGACCAGGGCACAAGAAGAGACACGGCTGGAAAAGACAGGGCACAAGGAGAGACACGGCAGGAAACCAGGGCACAGAGGAGAGTTCAGGGCACAGAGGAGAGACGTGACTAGGAAAAGTCCAGGCACTCAAAATCAGACAATGAATATACTACAGGAGCAAGGACTGGGAAGTACGACCAGAGAGGAGGCTATCAGGTGACAGGTATTTAAGGGGAGAGCCACATCCCCATTGGCTGCAGAAAGCACACAGCCAAATCCTCAAATAGGGCATCCCAGCTGCCAAGTAATTAGCCAGGATCCCTAACAAGAAGGAATGCTGCAGGGGAAACGTGGACTGGAGTACCCTGCTACAATACAAAGACACTGTTACATGCTGTGGCCATATGCAGCGTGTAACAATCAGTATTTCAGATGTACTAAAACATAGCTACTCGGTACGGCAAAAAGGAATACATTTATTAAAAAGTACCGCTGTTACCAAGTGCACAAATGTCCATATTTAATTTTTATTAATTCATAGAAACATAGAAAGTGATGGCAGATTAGAGCCACATGGCTCATCCAGTCTGCTCAGTTGTTTATTATAACTATTTATCCTCAATTTGAGATTTAGGATTTCATTATATTTATCCCACGTTTGTTTACACTGTTTACACTGTTCTAATGTGTTACCCCCTCGGATCGGAGAATATGCCATTTACAGGTGAAACTCGAAAAATTTGAATATCGTGCAAAAGTTCATGTATTTCAGTAATTCAACTTAAAAGGTGAAACTAATATATTATACAGACTCATTACATGCAAAGTAAGATATTTCAAGCCTTTATTTGTATTAATGTTGATGATAATGGATTACAGCTTATGACAGACCCTTTTGAACAAATTACTGCCTCAATGTGGCGTGGCATGGATGCTATCAACCTGTGGCACTGCTGATGTGTTATGGAAACTTCACATTGGACTTCAAGCATCTTTGATTGTGCCTCTCCATTCTTCCTCCAGACTCTTGAGACCTTGGTTTCCAAATGAGATGCAAAATTTACTCTAATCAGAAAAGAGGATTTTAGACCACTGAGCAACAGACCAGTTCTTTCTTTCTTTAGCCCAGGTAAGATGCTTATGAGGTTGTTTGTTGTTCAGGAGCTGCTTGGCAAGAGGAATATGAAATTTGAAGCACATGTCCAGGATCCGTGGTGGGTCTTGATGAACTAACTACAGCTTCAGTCCACTCCTTGTGCAGCTCCCCCACACTTTTGAATGGCCTTTTCCTGACAATCCTCTCCAGGCATGTCCCCATGTTCTATTACACCTCTTCCTTT
>WWET01012464.1:0-11204 GCA_011038615.1 Limnodynastes dumerilii
TTACCTTAGCCCTGTCCATTTACATTTCTCTACGTACCTTAGCCCTGTCCATTTACATTTCTCTGCTTACCTTAGCCCTGTCCATTTACATTTCTCTACTTACCTTAGTCCTGTCCATTTATGTTTCTCTACTTACCTTAGCCCTGTCCATTTACATTTCTCTCTACTTACCTTAACCCTGTCCATTTACGTTTCTCTAATTACCTTAGCCCTGTCCATTTACGTTTCTCTAATTACCTTAGCCCTGTCCATTTACATTTCTCTAATTACCTTAGCCCTGTCCATTTAAGTTTCTCTACTAACCTTAGCCTTGTCCATTTACGTTTCTCTACTTACCTTAGCCTTGTCCATTTACGTTTCTCTACTTACCTTAGCCCTGTCCATTTACATTTCTCTACTTACCTTAGCCCTGTCCATTTACATTTCTCTAATTACCTTAGCCCTGTCCATTTACGTTTCTCTACTAACCTTAGCCTTGTCCATTTACGTTTCTCTACTTGCAAAGGCCTACATGCAAGGTACACATAAACTGGCACACAAGTGCTGGCAACATTAACATTATTTTAAACATTCGTCTATGCTGCAAACAAAAAACAATAACCGCTGACTCTTGAAAAAGTTTGGCAAGAAAAGAAGACAGGGATGACTAGCCACTGATGTGTGATGGCCTGGATTTTACTGACAGAAGATTATTACGGGCAATGGACTGAATCCAGACTCCTACAAAGTGGGTAATTTCCAACAGGTCGAAACAGAAAAGGCCTGTTTTGCAAGTGGATTTCATTATTAATATGTAAATTATTTTTATTACTGGCAGAATTACTGTTGAAGTAAATTCTAACATATGAGACATCTATGGTGCATTTTTCCCCCCGCAGCGTTGTGGTGACATGTATAAATGAGGTTCTTCAATTCTGGAGACATTCCAGTGATGGTAGCACTTTAGCCTCTATTGGAGCATCATGATTTTGGAGGGACCTTGATTTACATGTATTATGTCCTGGATTTGCTTGTTTTGGAGTGCACCTCTGAGTGTGGGGGAAATCACACCTCTAATATGCTGCTATGGAATCTGTTTTAAATAGTTTATGTAAAAAATATTAATGAGAATTACCCACCAGACAAAGCTTAAGATTATCATGGGCATCATCTGCTAATTCACACATACAAAAGCATTTTGTTTTTCTGTTTTCACTGGTGTGAAAATATTACACGCTGTACTGTGAAATTTTGGTGGACTGTGGATAAGCTGTTTATTTTCCTCCCCTGGGTTGTATGTTTTACAGCTTTTTTTCCCCAAATATGTACCAATAGTTATAGTTATGCTGTCAAATATTCTGAATCCATCACACAAGTAGATGGAAAGCTGGGATTTTCCTTGTGTAGAAATAAAGCTTTGTAACATTTCTACTTTATATTCAGTGCTTTCTTTTTGCTTCTTTTGCGTATTGATTCTTTGGATAACTCACAAGCAGCGGAAGCTGTGATGATCTCCCATGCTGTCAGTGAACTGTACATTAATATGGGATGTGCGTAAACTACGAAAACAATATGTTAAATGTACAAAGCTTTTTTATTATGTTAGTACAATAAAATAACAATCTGATATGGTTGAGATCTATTATGCTTCGGCTTATCAACATACTCATATTTTCAATTACAGTATATGTGGGGTCCCACCAATGTAGTGCATAAAGCAAAATTATGGGTATGCTACAAGCGCATTTCATAAATTGAGGGAGTGATTGTCTTGCATGATCATTTATGCACAATGGAGCAGAACCACAGGCCCGTCCTTTAGGCCACTATGCATGCAAAGCGTGCAAGTGGCCTGTTTTGACTGGCATGCGCCTTCCAGATGTTACTATCTTTTTATAATAGAACTTAGTTCTATACGATAGTTGTTTCGTCCAATGGGGCATCTCCTCCCCTCCACCTGCACAAATTAGGAAAGATAGGCAGGGGATGAAAATTGTACAATAGGGGCTAAGTTTTGGGGATATGCACAGATTAGTGGTCGTACGGGCCACTGATCCGTGCGTTTAACATGCCATATAGCTCGCACGAGAGAAGGCAGTGACAAGGGGAGTTCACTCCCCTCTCTTGTGCGTAATACCAGGGTCTGGATCCGGTCCAATAACCTTAAACAAATAAAGTGGTCAGACTGGATGGGCCAAGTGACTCTTATCTGCCGTCACATTCTATGTTTCTAGGTAACTTAGTGGAATTAAGCTGGGCACACACTACGGTATTTTTATCCAATTATTCTCTCCATTTTACTTTGTGATTATTAAGACATCCATAACACCAGCGATCAGTCCACCACCCTCATATTTGGCCCAGATATCTTGCAATATGCAGGGTTTGACAACCCCTTTCTTTCATCCCCTAAAAGGAGACAGATCATTGTCACTCAAGCTTTGCCCCCTACCCACAATCTATTACACCTTTAAGAGGAGACAACACAGCAGTTAATCAGAACGTCTATCAATAAGTTTCGCGCCAACTGAACCACACCACATACTAAACCAGACCACATACTCTTTCCAATGTCCTTGAAGCATTATTCCTTAGGAAGCCCCCCTGAGGGGTGAAACGCGTCAGTTAAAGGGAAATACAGAGATCTCTGATCTACTATCGCCGCTACTTGTGCTTCAGTAAACAGGTCACTAGGCAACCAATAAAAAAAATCAGATGGAGCCTACAGAGGGAGCAGCACTAGTGTTCCCCCATCTCGCTCCCCAGCACTGTGCCCAGACGGAGGTAAGACAGAGGTTATACTGCTTCTCTTACTAAGGATGACCCGACTTCATAAGTATTTTCTATGAGAGAATATCTCCACCTTTTGTGGCTCCATGTCTCATGTCTCTATTCTAAGACTATCTACTAGGATAATACAGTAACTCCAGGGGATATACACCCCTCTACAGGCATATTTCTAAACAAAGAACTGGATACTGTATGACTAACTGTTTAACTAATTAACTTGTTTCTCTTTTCACACCAGCTATATTAAAATCTATGTAAGAATTGTTACTATTTCTGCTACATCGGGAAGTCTATACAAATAATTGCCTTCAGGTACTTCTTATGACCAACCAACAGAAGGTTTACTACACAAAAAAAGACTTTTAACTACTAATATTACCGTTGTCGAATAACACTGTGGATATGTTGCTAATAAAGTTTAATCCTTTTATCACACAATATGAGAAGTGCCTGGAATTTATTTCACAAACCAATAAAAAATATATATTACTATTTTAAGTAGATTTTATAATATTATTGAAAGATATTTAAGTACTTGCTTACTCTTGAGCAAGAAAATTCATGATTTAATTACATGATCTCACTCCTGAGTACAGATAATTATGAATTGTAAAAAAAAAAAAAAAAGCATGAACCTATTTTTACTGCCATAAACCTCAACACAGTCAGTGAAGAACAATAGACAGTTTTCCATCTTCTGTAATAATTACAGCTTTCCCCGTCAATTCGACAAATGAAAAGTGTTCACCTGAAAGTAATAAATGGCTAACTAATACATCTGAGATTCCATTTCCAGGGAAATCAGTATTAATGTCCAAATCTTGATGAATAGATTGAAAATTTCAAAGTAAAGCTGACTCTTGCATTTTTTTTTTTTTTAGCATTCTGCTGGAAACAACAAACAGCTGTGGACAATATTACATTGCTGAGTTCTACATATGCAATAAACTCTACAAACCCTTGCAGTGAAAAATACTCTGATGCATAATTAGGGAACGGTCAGTTCAGAAATGTCACACCTTGAGACTGTCTTAGGTGACACTGACAATGCCACTCCCTATATTCATTTTAAAGTCACATATACTCATAAGACACGGAATGCGTCCAGGTAACTGTGCACAATGACAAGCACCATGCAAAGTATTGAGTTGTTAAATAAAAGAAAGCCAAGTGAAGTCTTCACTTCATATTTAGCCTCTCTCCTTATTAAACACACCCATGAATCACACACTCATTGGCCCTCAATGATCATATGGCACTTTAATCGTTGGACGACTGTGTAGTCATTTGCCCCTGAGGGAATGAAGGCCATGTGGTACTGGGCCCAGACTATACAGAATGCTTTGGAGGAGGATGTCAGTTTCTGACATTCATCCTTATGCATTGCAGTGTGGGGGCCTATTTTCAGATGGGGGCCTGGGACTGAAGCCCCATTGTTAATCTGGCCCTGGATGAAGGGGTAAAAATCTCAAAATGTATTGTTGATGTTCACTGTTTTAGAGCAGCCAGGCAACAGGTTGTCAGATGCCCCCACACCGATGGCATTTTTCAGCTGGATTTAGAGACATGCCAGTAAATGACCCTATCAATTTAAATCAGATCATTTCTTCATTATCTGGGGGCCGGCCACCACAATATTCTGTGATATACTATGTGTGTGTACGCACAGGTAGGCTAGCTTGTCTTCTATATAGTAAAAAGAATGACAGGACACTGAAAGTGATGAGGAAAAGTAAGAATTAGCCACAACTGTACAAAAGAAAACAAAAACAATGGAAAAATTTAGAATTTTGTACACTTTTTTTTTTTGCCATAAAGAATTGCCATCAATTAAGCACTTGCAAAAAGGTCATCTCTAAACTTGAATGTAAAATCCTGCAACTGTAATGACCTCGTCCCTTAAAAATCTTGATTGCAGGAAATTATTTCATTCTCCCTGATTAGGAGAGATGCAAGAGGAAAACGAAGAATTCAAAGAGTGGTTGCTGTATTTGGCAGGGAAATGTAAAGCAATCCCCACTCGGAGACTCGAGCAGTGTCTTGTAGTCTTTGCTGTTAATTTGTCCTGGCATTTGTGCTTTGACTACCTGTCAGGTTTCTCTGCCTGGAACACTGGTGACAATGAAGCTGACGTCTCCCTCTGACACAGAGCAGGGAAGGAGCGCCGCAAACACTACTCTGTCAGTTGGTGAGATATAATTCATTTTCTGGTCCCAAGAGACAGTTTAAAGACATACATATTATTATAGCAAATGTACTGAAAGCAATGAGGCACTAAGAGAAGGATAGAAGGTCATTCCTCTGGATATCACCTCTTCCATGCTAGACAGTACTGCTATGCTAAATACTCCCTAATGAAAGCAATGTGGGTGCAATGGTTCTTGCTTGGAATAAAATACAATTCAATACAATTTTGCAATTTAAACAGATACATACAAGTCAATACCTATGGTCTTATTCTCTACCTCTACCTGTACCAGTTCATTTAAGATATCATTCACAAATGAATGGTGCCCCCCGCTGGATCCAGCCATGCATCGCTCACACACACGATTGTAGACCTCTGCCTTGAGAATCCCGTGCCACCCTCATATGAAATGGGGACGGCTTGGAAGTCTGGAAACAGTGGAGGTCACTTAGCACGCCCTCCCACAATATCTGCGTCCAACCCTGCCATCGGAAACAATCTCAGTATGGAACTCTGGATCCAGCGTTCATGGCTACAAGATGCAGGCAATTTCCAAATCCTATCAAGCGGAAAATGCCCCTTTTTATGGAACTCTAGATCCGAGTCCATCATCTCAACCAATATTGTCTAGGACTGCATTGTACCACATCCTCTTAATGTAAGTTTAATCCTTTATGATTGTATTTTTATACTTTGTCCTTCTTATTTGTTGATTACTATTTTGTACTGTTCTGTCTTTTTGCTTTATTTCTGTTAATTGAATTGCTTCTCCTTGCAATTCTTTTTGTATTGTAATAAAATTGAGTTGAAGCACACAATGAACTCTGACCCCACCCGTGTAGCTGTTTATTATGGACAGCAGACCAATCAAGTCAACTGACAGAGGTCAAATTGTGACAGCACAATATAATTTAAAGAAAACAGTTGTAATAGTGCAGGACAAGGAGACAGTACTAGATGAGATGCTGCTTCTCCACTGCATGACTTATGTTGTTGATACTACCTGCACATAACCACTTCTCTTGCTTTACATTGCAGCTTAAGCACTGGCTTTAATATATTACATGTTGGACAAAATGAAAGGATCTGTCCGATATTTACTTTCCATACCATCACTATTTAAATAAAATGATCAATGTTTAGTGGTCACTATACTATGATAAGCACAAATCCCCATGCACACCTGCTGCGCCACATAGGGCAAGATATGTTCCACCTGCCAGTCACCAGATCGCCCATGAAAATTACATAACATGTTGGTAGCAAAATAATTTTTATGATTCTTGATTTGGATAAAGATTTATCAAACACAAAGGTGAAGAAAAGCAGAGGTGTTGCCCATGGCAACCAATCCGATCGCAGCAATCATTTACCCAGAACATGCCAGAAAATGATAACTAGAGACCAGGGGCTTGCGACTCAGCTGGAAATCCTATGCAAGGAACGTGAGGCCGCACTCTACATGGAGGGTGCAAGCCCAACAGGCACCAAAAGCAAAAGCCATGGGGACAGATGCCCCCCTGTCCAGTCTGCCCGTACTAGAATCTGCACAGTTGCTATGGGCAACAGCTCTATCTTTCTAATTAGAGTGGAGTTGTTTGCTAAATCTACCCAAATATTTCCCAATATTTAGACAGCTGCTATCAGAATCAGAGCACACTCATATATTATACTACCAGTGATTACAGCAAATAAAAATTCCAGCTGCACTGATTTGGCAATTGAGGCAGCTATATAGATTAATATAGCAATTCCTATTGCTTGATACCTATCAGAGTGTGGGAAGATGATGGGGAGCCCCCCAGCTTGTCCTGCTGCCTTCAGATCCCACTTAAGGTCTGACAGCTGTTTCTCCACAGCATCAGACAGTGAGCCGAGGAGAGATCCGCTCTCCAATTTGCTGATACTGAGCTGTGCCACCTGCGCTTTGCGTGTGACAGGGCTGACATGCCATACCAAGAGGACGGGGGAGTGCGAGTGACACTTTTTATTCATGGTGCTGAATGCCCTTGTAATGATCAGCCCTGCTGGATGTATGTATGCTAAAGCAGTCCCTAAGACAGAACACAGGCTGCTCCTTCCTCTGGCTTATTAGGTACTTCTTGCAGCCTAACGAAGAGAGCAACTGCCTGGAAATCTGACTGTCAAATGAAATCCTCCAGGGCAGCTCCTATGCACAGCATCCTCTCATTTATGCAGCAGAGTGGTATTAATACAAAGGTGGAGTGCACCTGGGACTGACTGTTGGTCATTTCTGTAGCAAGGCAGGCCCAGCACTGCATGTCACTCACTAATCACACTGCTCATGGCTTCCTGCAGCTGCTGCTCTAACACACATAATAAAGGGCGCGTTGGAAGACAGGAGACTCGGCCTGGCGCTTCCCACAGTGATGGGCGCTTTTCAAAGTGCTGAAACAAACGGAAAACATGTACAATGTGTTGCCTCCGCAAAAACAGCCCCCTGTGTTTAAAACAGATTATGGACATGCAGCATCAGCACAATAAATGCAAATATATAAGAATACAGAGTCAACAAGATGGGATCAGAGATGCAGAATTAGAGGATGTCGGCAGCCAGAGCTGTGTAACATGGATTATAGCCTGGCCAACGGGTTCTGGACTCAAAGGCCAGAATCTCTTCTTCTTTCTAGTGACACAGGTTGAGCATGAACGAGATGGTAAAATACTGTACTAGAATAGTTTTTAGGAAATACTTTATTGTTACTTGTTACAAGTTACACAGATAATCCCAGCATGGAAGCTCCCACTGTGTATGAAAATCAAAAGCACTATTACAGGGAATGCAGCTGGAACACAACATATTATTATTATAAAACAAGATATATTATTGTGACATGATATCAGTGTGGTGTATCTCAAGAAAAATAATTGCCCATATGCTATATTGCTCTTCTCTGTGGTCTTGTCTGCAAATATATCAGTTTTCGGGTTACAAGCTTGGATCCAGAGTTTGAGAATAAGAGAGAGACGTGGAAATGTACACCTTAGCAAAACCATAATGAATTGCAATGAATTCTAGTTCCATCTGTTGCAAACAGTATAAGAGCTGAGAGGTGATGTTTCCTAACCCAAGTCTATATAACAGTGTAAAAGTAAAGCTGGTCAGTGTCTGTGTGCAATAAGCAAAAGCAAAGTAAATCAGAAAATAAATCTGATTCCCCTGAAATTCAACATGGTTTTGCCCAGATGTAAATTTGCTCTTGTTTTCTTCTTATTTCAGATTCTGACTATGGTTTACAATATATAAAACTTATTATCTATTGCATTTTAACCATTTCTAAGATTATTTATGATCTTATCCTGGAATTTATCAGTGCACATACTTCCTCACCCTATTTTGAGTTTTTGTCGTGTTTTCTGGGGAATGCGGACCCCCCTTACCCCCTCTTTCATCAAATTACACTTCTCTGACCAACCAGGAATAATCGGTGATAACTTTTATATTACAGCAAGCAGTGGGGCTGTACTCTAGGAAGGCTGTGAGGGTAAGTCTTAAAGGATGTGGTTGGCTTTTGAATGGCGACTGCCAGCAGTCTCCAGTTTCGAATGTGGTGGTGGGGTGCCACCCAGAGCCGCAAAGATTTCTATTGCGAAAAGGTAAGCCTTCCACCAAGCCTAACTCTATTACCACAGCCTAACCCTAACCTTCCGTTTCAGCCCTAACACTAACCCTTCAACCCCTGCAGCCTAACCTTCTATGCCCCACAGCATGGAGTTTTGCATTGATATCTTCCATAACAGTCAGTTGGCTACTTACAGACTAGATATTAGTGCTATTTATTATCTTTATAGGTGGTATTGCCTGTGGTATCGAGGGAAAATTTGCCTCTTTGCAGATGACACAAAGATATGTAACAGGGTAGACTCACCAGGATGGGTACAGAAAATGAGGGATGATCTAGGGAGACTGGAGGAATGGTCAAGAGTGTGGTAACTGCAGTTTAATGCCATAAAAAGTACAATCATGCACTTGGGGCACAAAAACCCAAAAGATCAATATATAATTAATGGCACTACATTATAAACTACTGAGGAGGAAAGGGATCCAGGAGTTATTTCATTTTTTTTAATATTTTTTTTATTTTAAGGTACATTTAGAATCAATACAAAAAAGACAGCATAGGAGAGGACATCAATAAGAACATATACAGGTCAGCAAGAAAATTTCTTTTATTCCTCGGTTTAACATCATTGGTCCGGATCCTCAACTACGGCCATCTTCCACAGATGGCTGTAATTTGCCTATAGATATCTACTGCGCATGCATAGTAACTACAGTACGTAATCTATGTATCGTTTTGGTATGTAGATTGCGTTTATGCGGTCATTAAGAAGAGAGAAGGGAGTGAGGGGGAGAAGGGGATTCTCCTGAAAGGCACATCCTAGGGCTGGAGACAAATATTTGATATTTATTTATTTATTTAGATTGCTACCAGTACTACAGGTTGCTCACAGCACTGGGAGGGGCCATGTCAAAGTAAGGAATTAATCAGGCAGGGTAACCGGAGAAAGGTAGTTAATGTAGTCTAGGGAGGTCTTGATGTTTAACCAAGGAAATCATGTGGCAACATATGTTGTGAATTTATCATTGGCAGATGTTAGTATATTATCCATTGCTTCATAAAAGTCAATCCGTTTAAACCAGTCCTTAATCGTTGGAGGTGTGGAGGAGCGCCATGGAATAACAGCTCTGGCTGCATTTGCTAAATGATGCAAGAGCGAGGACTTGTATTTAGCGAGAGGTATATCCATAAATGAGAGCATCCAGAAGTCGGGTCCCTCAGGGATGTTTGGTCCAGTTAACATGGCAGAAACCTCCTCGACTCCTTGACAGGGCAACTCCACCAAATGTGGATGTGAATTCTGGCGCAGCTCCACACCTCCAACACATTTCAGAGATATTGGGGCAGTATATATATGCACTTGTGTTGGGACTCTATACCACCTAGAGACAATTTTTAATTCTTTCTCTACAACAGATAGACGAGGCATGTGTAGCAGTGAAAAGCTTGTCCCATTCCACTTCAGTTAAGGGATGAGGGAGCTCTTTGTTCCAAGCCTCTACATAGGGAGGTGAAGCTGTGTATAGAGCATCTAGTAGCATCTTATACAAGAGAGAGACTACATGAGAGGGAGGGTTTTCCCGCAAGCAAAGCTGTACAAAGCTGGTGGGATGTCTCCGAAATGCAGAATGACCCTCAGAGTGTGTAATGAAATGTCGCAGCTGGAGATAAGCCCAGTATTCACATGATGATAGCTGGAACCTCTCTTGGATCCTCTGGAAAGGAAGTGGAGTCCCCCCCTCCATCAACTGGTGGACCCAGAGTAAGCCTGCTGAAATAAAAGGGGTGAAGGAATGGGGAACGGAGCCTGGCGCAAAATCTGGGTTGGATATTATTGTAGTTAAAGGAGAGTGACGTGCAGATAGGCCAGCTTTAAGCCGCATAAGACGCCAACAGCGTAAGGTGGGTCCAATCGTTGGGTGGAGCTATTATTTCATGTGACTTAAAGGTAGCCAAGCAATGTAACAAAGCAATTAGAAAGGCAAGTTGGTTGCTTGGTTGCATAGGGAGAGAAATTAGTAACGGAAAGAGAGAAGCCCCTAGATTACTTTGTTCAGTTCTGGAGGCCATATCGGAAAGACATAGGGCTCTAGTTACAATTAGTTTAATTTTTTAATAAACGAAGCTGTTCCAGGCTCGCTTCGGCTCGTTCATTAAATTTATCAAAACTTACCTGTCCTGTGAGGTCCCGCGATGATCTCTGGGCTCATCGCAGGAGACTTAATTCATACTTCATATGTGCAGAGTCTCTTTTGCGGGACTTTGAAAAATTCAAGTCCCAATATGAAAAACAATGTGCTAGTGTCTTCATATCGGGACCCTGAAATCTTCGTACGTGTCTCCCGGACAGGTAAGTTTAGCTTTTTTCTTAATTGTTTTTACAGTAATTAATATATATATGTATTTATTTAAAATATAAAAAAAAAAACATAAAAACATTTTATCCCAGCGGTCTCCCCATACATGCCTGCCTTTTCCTCCCCTAATAACAGCTATTAGGGGGAGGAAAAGGCGGGAATATGGGGACATTGCTGGGATAAAGGCACTAACGTCATCCTGAGATGGTGTTAGTTTTACGCCGGGAGTGGAGTGTAAAACTCCACACCCAGGCTTTGTAAATATTACTAACTGAAAGGCCGATCTGAAAAGAACGGGACGGCGGA
>WWET01012469.1:0-11188 GCA_011038615.1 Limnodynastes dumerilii
CACACACACACACACAGCCCAGTACATACACTATTGCACCATGTACCTTGGCTCAGGTATGGCCCCAGTAGCAGCACCAGGCGGTATAGTTGTGTCTCCATGTCGCTGGGTGTCTGCTGCGCTCTGTGACACTTCTTCTTTCTATAATTCTGGCTCAGGAAATAAAATGATGTTTCTACTGTTTTGCAGTTTTTCTGTCTCCCGGATTCCTCAATAGTCACCACACAACTTCCCCCATCGCGGCCAAGGGCCAAGATGTCCAGTAACCGAGCCATCAGCTTATCCAGCACACAACAGGGTATGTGAACGATCCAGGCTTCCATAGTGAGCCGGGAGGTGGGGAACCGCGGCCCAGAATACCATTAAAGAATATAATGCAACTGGCTGAGCCTCGAAGCACAGTGCCTCCCATTATATCACCAATTGCATGTGTACTTTATTATGTGGACAGCCCCTCACAATTTGGGTTATGGCTAACCGTGACTTCTTTTGACCATTAAATTGATACACCTTACCTATATCAAGCACCAGAAAATCCTTTTGTGTTGGAAGATTGGTAACCACTGACGCGTTTCGATCAATGTCATTTTTATCGCATGCAGCTACTTGGCATTGTCGCCTTGTTCCAGGGATCTCCTCTTCATCCAATAAAGTTTCTGCTACTGTGGGGAGCATAAGATATTCTCAAGCGTCTATAAGGGAAAATCACTCATTTATTGGAACTCTATATGAACCTTTACTGGCCCTATAAATATTCAGTAACAGGGTTGTTGCCTATGTGAGTTCAGGCCATGGTTTCTGTATTGAGTTGTGTATTGACTTTGGAATTTTAAGGTTCATCAGCTTTTGTCTGTGCAAATATTAGAGACAATATTAGAGCTTGTATGTACTGACCTCTATATAATGTAATATAAGGAGCAGGTTACTGACCTCTGTATAATGTAATATAAGGAGCAGTTACTGACCTCTGTATAATGTAATATAAGGAGCAGGTTACTGACCTCTGTATAATGTAATATAAGGAGCAGGTTACTGACCTCTGTATAATGTAATATAAGGAGCAGGTTACTGACCTCTGTATAATGTAATATAAGGAGCAGGTTACTGACCTCTGTATAATGTAATATAAGGAGCAGGTTACTGACCTCTGTATAATGTAATATAAGGAGCAGGTTACTGACCTCTGTATAATGTAATATAAGGAGCAGGTTACTGACCTCTGTATAATGTAATATAAGGAGCAGGTTACTGACCTCTGTATAATGTAATATAAGGAGCAGGTTACTGACCTCTGTATAATGTAATATAAGGAGCAGGTTACTGACCTCTGTATAATGTAATATAAGGAGCAGGTTACTGACCTCTGTATAATGTAATATAAGGAGCAGGTTACTGACCTCTGTATAATGTAATATAAGGAGCAGGTTACTGACCTCTGTATAATGTAATATAAGGAGCAGGTTACTGACCTCTGTATAATGTAATATAAGGAGCAGGTTACTGACCTCTGTATAATGTAATATAAGGAGCAGGTTACTGACCTCTGTATAATGTAATATAAGGAGCAGGTTACTGACCTCTGTATAATGCAGGTGGAATCCTAGCGACCTCTATATATAAAGTTAGAGCATTCTGGGTGCATTAGTAGGACACTCTAGTGAAGAGTATTATAATAATATATAGAATTCTCGCTACGAGGGGTTAAGTAAAGTGGTTGGGGACACGTTTAAAAGAGGCTGACAGGGCGCGTTATAAAGTCCGTGCATACATTACCCACTTAAGAGGGAAATTACGCACGGGAAGTTAAGGTTGCCTATTGTTCTCGTAACTCACTTAAGAAGACAAAAAACGAGGGCGCGTCCTGGAATTTTCCAACAAACTTAAGTGCGTAAAATTGCGAATTCATCCCTACTTTTCTATTACTTAGTGTGAAGCTGGTGAGATGTCCCTATCTGGTGTCACCAGTGTGGGAATATAATGGACGGGGGGGCTGGTTTTCAATTGATAAAGCTGCAGGAGGCCGCATATGAAATACAGAAATACAAGGGATGGTGCAATAGGCTTTAAAAAGAAGAGAGAAGGAAATCAGATGAACAAAGACTGAGGCTGAGGAACAGATTGGGAAACAAAAATAAACTATTTAAGAATGTTTTAAAAAAAATACATACCAAGAAAACCAAACGTTTCCCCTGCACCTGATAATATACAGGGCTAACGCGTTTTGACAAGGTTTTATTCTGGAAAGACACTACACTAAGGACACAGACTGCGCGGGGTGTTAAGGCTATTTCTGTACTTGTATGTGTGAGGTACTGCAGGTGTCCCCTCTGTTTCCATACTTTAGAATTCCGAATTTTACTAACGGCAGCGCGCTGCTCGCAAATCCTGTGGCAGCCTCCGATAAGATAAGCGTAAAAGAGGCGGCATCAACGAACGGTTCCGCCACATCCCCGCATATCGGTGTAAACAGCCTGCCGAAACGTTATAGTGAGAATCCGAACTTCAGGTTCACTAATAAGGTCATGTGACCACACTCCCAGCGCACTCCGCTGTCATGTGACCCGATTTACAAAGTTTTACACATATTTTAAACATTTGAATATAACCCTTTGTAGAACCCTTTATTTAACACGTCCCTCTATCATCTGCCTCATCCATTCACACATCTGCCCCTAATGTCTCTTATTACCCCCTCCCTCTAGAGTGTCAGCTCTCCGGATCAGCGTACCTCCGGCCTGGTGACATGACATACCACTCCTCAGTGCTCACCCAGACAGCGCCGGTCACATGACGCACTGCGAGAGTGTCCAATAGGCCGGCCGAACACTGAGGGGTCGCATGCCGCACCGCGACTGCTCTCAGCAGACCCGCCTTCAGAGATTGTTGGGTCCGGGACACACCTGCAGGGCCCCATGACGTCACGTGGGCGGACCTGCGCTACCATCGGGCCGGTAATGACGGTGGGCCCTCCATCAGCTGTGACCCCAAGGCTGTGCCCCCTGATGGTGGCCACCAAAGCCATCGGCGCCCAGGGCCCAACAAAACCCACCCTAGTTACGCCAGTGCAGGACATCGCAGGTGCTTCATTCATACTTCGTATCCTGTGTATGTGCAGAGATTCCTATGCGGTCTGTCCCGGTATGGAAATCACTGCGCTTGCCATGTCTTTATATCTTCCCAGTCGGACGTGTCTCCCGGACAGGTAAGTTTTAGTTTTTTTTTTTGTTTTTTTTGTTTTTACACTTTTTAAATGCATTTGTTTACTTTTTAAGTTAAAATATAATAAAATAAAACAACATTTTTTATTTTTACGTTTATGCACGTATGTTTATCCTAGCAGTACATACCCCCCTAATTCCTCCCCCTAATAACAGCTATGGGGGCATATGGGGACGCAATCTACGTACAGAAATGGCGCATAAATAAGCTACACTTGCGTACTAGCTCATTCCTTATAACAACGCACGTAAGAGGAAAACGACGTAACTGTGAATCCAGACCCATGTCTATAAACCAAACAAACTGTTGCCTATGGCAACCCCACAAAAATCAAGTTTGGACATAAAATATAGGTCATATGATGGTAGAGGCAGGAGGAGAGAGAAGAATAAGTGTAAGAAGGTAAAGAGAGGAGAAAGAGGAAGATCCTCATGTTATGTGACTGTGGTTGCCAATAGTAACCATTTCACACTACACGGCTCATTTTAGAGGGGATAGTAATTGTAAACCAGAGATGGGTAACCATGTATACCACAGGTGATGGTGATGGAGTTTCCATAGCAACGGCTTCCTGTCCACCAGCCATTACTATTTATCATTTTATCACTCTCCACACAGCCATCAGCTGGAAATAACACTACAGCAACGTTCTGGACTGGTCATAGATATTACAGAGCCTCCAACATGACCCATTCCACCAGCTATAAAATACTCTGTTCCTGAGCTTCCAACTCTCCACAACACAGGTGGTTACCATAGTAACTGACGGATGGACGCTCAGGAGCGGTGTATTCTGTACCTAGTGGAAGGGGTCATCGCCCCTCCCCCCTGCTCCGGCTGTCGTGTACCGGCGATGGGATTTCTGGGATATGTAGTCTGATGTGCTTCTCATCATGGTCCTCAGGGACCCCTAACAGTGCATGTTTTCCAGGTCCCCTTGCTGGAGCACACACGTGCTCATTACTGACTGACATAGGTGAAAAGATCCACAGGTGGCTCTCAGTAGATCCCATGGACCTGGAGAACACGAACCCGAGGACTCCAGGTCTAGAGTGTAAGCTCATAGGGTCAGGGTCCTCTCCTCCAGCCAGGGGCGTTTTAAGGAATGAGGGGGCCCTTGTGCAGGATTTGTACGTGCCCCCCCCCACCCCACCTGAGACAGGACTGTCCCGATTCGCAGACCTCAAAGAGGACGGGGCCTAACTGTGCTGTAAGCCCCGCCCCTTTTTTGGCCTGCAAATATGGACAGTCCCACCACAGGGGAAGGGGAGCCCATTCGGCATCCATTTCTTCCTTCCGGAAGATCTTACTTTCCCTGCCAACCCTGGGTGCAGGATGGGCCCCCTGTTCTGAGAGGCCTGTGTGCACTGCACACCCTGCACCCATTATAGATACGCCTATGCACACAGCCCCATCTACCCCTACTGTCTGAATTTAAGTTCACTAAACTTATTAACCTGACTCCAGTAACCAAACTCCACAGGATTGGAAGAACCCATTCACCAGGAAGGCTTGTACATGATGAGCTGTAATATCTGGGTCAGACCACCAGAGGTCAGGAGAGAGCTGTAGGCAGCTGCACCTCCTGTAATTAGAGGCTTAATGAGGAGCAGAGATTGTGATTTGCCTATATGTAAAGTCATTAGGACACAGTCTATAACCTCTCATCTTATCACCTCTCTGTTTCAAGGTTCAAGCTTTTTATCTCCATTTTTTGCCCATTTGTGTTTTTCAGATAAATTCCGCTCACTTTTGTGGGACTGCGTCACGATCGGATCATATTTCCACCTCCCCGGACATAAGATGAATGACTCCTCTGACAGAGAGGCGGGGCTGAGGTGAAAAGTGGGCGTTCCCTCTTAGTCAGGTGACAGCGTGGGTGTTCCCTATGTCTGTGTTCCCATCCAGACATAATAGAGAGGGGTGGAGCTGAGGTGAAAAGTGGGTGTTCCCTCTTAGTCAGGTGACAGTGTAGGCGTCCCCTATCTCTGTATTCCATCCAGACATAAGACAGAGGGGCGGGGCTTATATGATCGGCAAGTACGCCAATTTGCGTGCAAACACCTACACATACATATCCTTTCCCCAGCGATTCAATTTCAAGCTAAGGCCCCCATTCATTTGACCGTGAAGATCGCTGTATTTTGGTTGCGATGCAAATGACGCAAATTTCCACTGCGGATTTTTATGCGCGCCCCATAGACCATAGAGATGTGCATAAAAATCTGCCATGTTTGGCTGTCGTAATAGACGATAATATGCGCACGTTCATCGTGACCAGAATATCGCGGTCAAGTGAATGGGGCCCCCGTGGGTTTTTACACGGACACAATGCGTCATTGAAGCCAGACATAACAGCGAGGCCTTCCGGCACTTGTGATTGGATCACTGGGGAAATGTAACTGCCCTGTGATTGGCTGCACTCTGTACACACACAACCAACCCTGCTCGCCTCAGTGTCCAGAGTTGCGCTGTATTATCGTCGCCCGGACGGACGTGACGCTGGATGAGCCGTTTTTTTCCAATCAGGTCTGGCTCAGGCCCAGAATATGTGAGTAACAGCATATTAATGAGCCACTGATCCGCCAGACCACATAAAGGTCCTCTTCATGGCTCGCGCCTCCACCATGCAGACCAGAGAACCCTTCCACGCATTTGCACAACCGCACACGGAGTTGAGTGACTTCAGGGACACGCCCCCCGCGCAGGGGTTCCCGGGGCTGAGCTGTCGTATTGGTAGAGCACGATTTGTTAGTGTAATGATGTATTTCGGGACGCTTTATGGATTGTTGCTGTAAGGTTGTTCACCCTCTGAATAAATAATAATGATGATAATACAATAACACCGAACTAATTAATGATACACACGACATGACTCATTTCCTCTTATCTTACGAGATCTGACAAGTGCCTGTTACTCACACCTAGAGATACAATGAGCGCTCCATTGTCTTCTGATTACAGTCATTGCAAAGACTTCTTCCCGGTAATATTTTCACCGCAGGAACTTCCTCCAAACTCACTGAACGCGGTCTCCGGCCTCCATCGCCGGCCCTTTACAATAGAAGGGGCCCCGGGAACTCCTCAACCATGGGGGACGATTTGTATCCCCATCAGGCTGAATGAAGGCTGCGTTACGTTGTTTTGGAATGTACCTGATTTTTACGGGAAATGAGGCCTGAAAAACTGCGCAAAACCAACGCAATTTCAGTGCCCTGAGAGCGTAAGGAAATGTTCTATGTGAAATGTCAGGGTCTACACCGTGACACCGGCTCTTACACACAGCTGACGCTTAATGGCGGATTTTATATATTGTTCATCTACGTAAATGGCGCTCTATAAAAGAAAATGGCGTCTGGACTCCAGGGTGCAGCGCTGGGCTCGGACATTCCGGACAGCGGCCCGTATTCAGAGTACCGGACATATAACATATACGCCCGGTGTTCAGGGATTTTTACTATTGCGCATGCGTAGTGATTTTTATTTACGTAATCTACGTATCTTTTTCTGCGCAGTAGTAAAAATCGCTATACACCGGATGTATATGTTATGAATAAGGGCCCGCGACTTTTACTGGCGTTTTTGATGGTTTTGGGTTTATTTACAGGGACGTTTTCCGAATGTTTGACCAGAGTAAAAGGATTCCTCGCAGCTCCCTTTATCACTGGCGGAATATCATTGATATCTAGGAAGTAGACACGCGATTCTCTGTCTGGAGAGGCTGACGCGTCGCTCAACACAAGGGAATTATTCACACTTGTCAGGCTCACAAAGACGTTTTGTTCCGCTCATCCCGGGGGGCTGTTTGGTGAAGGAGAAGCCCCATCAAACGACCTTGATCAGAGGCAGATAACTGGACATACAAACAAGCCCACGGGCCGGGCGTGGGAGGGATAGTGGGCACCTTGGTGAAACTTTCTGGTCAACCCAGGTCCCAATAAGCATGATTTAGGGGGTTCCCAGCAATATGGTCTACATACACACGGGATCAGCGGCGGGCAATAGTGCGGAGCGTCCAGTGTGGGCTGATCACCGGTGTCTCACCTGAGTGACAAGTGAGTGTAGCCCCCTGGGCTACTAATAGGGCCGGACTGGGATGAGTTCTCCACACACTCACACTCACACTCGCTCACACTCACACACACTCTCACACAAACACACACACACACTCTCACACACACTCACACACACTCTCACACACACTCACACACACTCTCACACACACTCACACACACTCTCACACACACTCACACTCACTCTCACACACACTCACACACACTCTCACACACACTCACACACACTCTCACACACACTCACACTCACTCTCACACACACTCACACACACTCTCACACACACTCACACACACTACACACACACACACACAAACTCACACACACACTCTCACACACACACACACACACAAACTCACACACTCACAATCACACTCTCACACACACACACACACTCACAATCACACACTCACACAAACACACACACTCACACACACTCTCACACACACACACAAACTCACACACTCACAATCACACTCTCACACAAACACACAAACTCACACACTCACAATCACACTCTCACACAAACACACACACTCACACACACTCTCACACAAACACACACACTCACACACACTCTCACACACACACACAAACTCACACACTCACACTCACACACTCACAATCACACTCTCACACAAACACACACACACAAACACACACACTCTCACACAAACACTCACACTCTCACACACACACACGAACTCACACACTCACAATCACACACACTCTCACACAAACACTCACACACACAATCACACACAAACACACACACACACACACACACAAACTCACAATCACACACACTCTCACACAAACACACACTCGCTCACACACACACTCACATTCTCACACACACACACTCACACACACACACTCACACACACTCTCACACACACACACACACTCACACACACTCTCTTCACACACACTTTCCCATATACACACTGAATTCACACACACTTTCCCATATACACACTGAATTCACACACACACACACACACACACACACTCTCACATACACACACTACACACACACACACACACACACTCTCTCACATACACACACACACACACACACCATTCAGCTGTCCTGACCGCAGTCTGGAATCCACACATCTCTCCGCTGTCATTTATACACATCCCGGGAGCAATATACTGAAACATGGCACCGCACTGTATACAGGGGCCAGCACTGCGGTCTAATAATCCTATAATAGGCCTCTATATTACCCCGTTACAGAGCTTTATATGACACAGGCAGGATGCCCCATTGTAAAGCTCTTTATATCTCCTTACTTGTATTCCAATGTAAAATGTAAAAATGATGAAGACCATAGAGTCCTTTATAAAGCTCTTTATTGCAACTAATTATGTTGAAATTACTCTCCATATTAGTCCTTTATATGCCGCTCATCATTATATGTACCCTACTCGAGAGAGAGGGGGGAGAGAAAGGGGGGGAGTTACTAGGGATAGGCGGGACTTGATAATGTCATCAAGCCCCACCCACCCCCTGGACCACTGCAGATTACAGATTACGAATGACTGACAGGGGGCAGGGCTTAATCACGTGATTTGCATGATTTGTGTAATTAAACTCCGCCCCACTGAGGCAGTCACATGTCTGGCTGCTAAGTGTAATCTATTGGTCCTGGCTGTCTTGGTTGCCGGGACATTGGCCTGTGAAGTGGAGGAGGCTGGTCCAGTCCTGGAGCCCATAGCAACCAATCAGATTCTAGCTCTCACTTTCCTATGACATACTAGAGAAAATGCCAGTTAGAATCTGATTGGTTGCTATGGGCAACATCTCCCCCTTTTCCTTTCTCGCAGCTTAGTAAAAATGGGTGGGGGGAAGCATTTTAATGGAGTGCATTTTTTTTAATGAAAAATACCTTTTTTTTAATTGATATTATTATTATTTTAATTTTTTTAACAATTTTTATTACTAAGGGGCACGGAGTGTGATTTATACCTTAAAAAATCTCCACACATCGCTGACGATTATAAATCTGTCCATTTGGACCCCCAAATCACCAGAAAAATTGTGGCGATGGCTGGGTCATAGCGGTCATTTTGATTTCCCCCGATGAACGCCCTTCTTGCCCCGGCATGGGCTCAGCATGATGGCTGCACTACTCAGATGGAACGCGATCCTAGATTCGGGTTCTTCAGGGATCTTTTTGGCTCGCACCCTGGCTTCTGAATGGGGAATCCTCTGATTCAGGTCTTTATGGCCTGTGGATTGGATGGTAATCCTCTTGAAGGAGGTGGGGTAGAATTTAATACCTCAGTCGTCACACTTCCCCCGGGAGCCTCCCTTTATTATTAATTGCCCCTCTGCCCCTCACATCTTGGGTGACTGGTGTTTAGGGGAGATTATTGCCGGGAGCCCATCTAGTTCTGGTTCCTGCCCATCTCAACGACGGTCACAAAGACTCCTGTGATTCCTCCCCGGTATCAGGATTTTGAAGACGTCTTCTCCAAGACATCTTTCCTCCGCATGGACCATATGAGCGATTGATTGGATTGCTGGAGTAGGCTATCCAAAGGTCATCTGTTCTCCCTGTCTCGTCCGGAGGCCGGGGTCTTGGAGAACTATATTTGAGAGAATTCGGCCAAGGGTTTCATTCGTCCTTTAAACTCACCGATGGGCGCTGGTTTTTCCATCGTTGGCCAGAAAGATGGAACATTGCGACCTTGCATTGACTTCTGGGCCCTGAATGAGATTGCTGTCAGGTATACGTACCCTATGCCATGTATTTCAGACTTTTTGGCTTAGACAAGCAAAGGACTTTTCTAAGATGGCCCTTCGGGGAGTCTATCATATTGTCCGTATCTGGAAAGGGGAGGAGCAGAAGACCGTCCGGTAACACCCCTTTTGGGACATTGGGCTGTATTCAGAGATCTGAGGGGAGTTGCGTGCGTATTTTTAGGAGCGGATCAGCGCATGCATAGTAACTTTATTCACATAGTTTTCATGGACTATACGCACGGAAGTGCCTAACAGACGTACATGTGAATCGCACGGAAATCCGACGCACTGGAAAATATACATAAAAGTGGACGGGAGGAGGCATTTAATTAAAGGCATAAAGTATCGCACGGACGGAGCACATATACACACGTAAGTGCACACGGAAAGAACAGACTGATCTGTGGACTCGTAAGTCACCGACAGCCAATACGGCCCATTATGAATACCTGGTTATGCCCTCTGGATGTCATCGGGGTCTTTGTATATGATGACCTGGATGACATCCTGGTCCATTCACCATCGTCAGAGCGTTCAAACACTTACACTCTAAGAGTCGTATCCAGAGATACGGCCGCACAGGGAATTACGGGGCGGCTCGGCCGTAATTTACCTGTCATGAAGGTTCCTTCATACGGCGGCGTAAGGGCCAATTGTTACGGCCGCTGGCTGTTACGAAAAGGGAGCTTTCCCCCCTTTACACATGCCGTATCTCCGCCATCAAGGCGCCTATAGGCATGCGGATTAGGGAACGGGGCAGAGGAAGCCCCGTTACAATCAGCAATGCGTCCGTAATCGTTAGGGCAGGAATCTGGACACATAAATGTTCTCCCCGCTACGGTGACGGCCGTACAGACCTCGGGCAGCCATAGGTCAGGATCAGGCCCTAAGCCCAGAAAGTGTGAGCGTGAAAGGACTGTATACAACCTCTCCCCAGAAGGATTCCCCTCAGCCCCGGTTCTACGATGTCCTGATCCCGACCTTCCGTTCGTCATGGAGGTTGATGCGTCTGAAGTTGAAGCTTTCCCAATCAGTCCAGGGGGTAATACGCTGCATCCTCGCGCTCTCTTCTCTGATTCAGATGACCGGATGATGTGGGTAGTCGGGAGCTGTTGGCGATTAAACCAGTCTTGAAGGAGTGGC
>WWET01012472.1:0-11179 GCA_011038615.1 Limnodynastes dumerilii
ATCGTGGCTTTTCATCAGGGAATACCTGACACCGCACCCCCTCTCAGCTGCCATCTCAGAGAGACTTTACACCACATATCCAAAATGGAGGCAGCTACACAATCAGTTTATAAAGTAAGTAAGAAGTTCATGATTAGTAACTGAGCAATGGCTAGAGTGCCAGGCCATGTCTTGTTTTTTGTACAAATTCCCCTTGCCTTGTGCACCGGTCATATATATTACTTTATAAACTGATTTTGTAGCTGCCTCCATTTTGGATATATATATATCTATCTTTGTTTCCTATAATGGATGCCTTAGACACTATGCATAAAACGTACAGTCTCACTGGAGATTTCTGCTTCCGGCCTCATCAACAAGACTCCTGCATCCACCACTCTCACTGCACACAGAGATCCAGGCTGTGCCTTTACATGTAAGGTCACATTTGACCCTGGTGAAGCTTCAGGTTTGGAGTAGTTCAGAGTGACCTGGAAATATAAAAAAACAACAACAGGTGAGCGCTAATTGATGTAATAGAAAATCACAGCAGCTCAAGGGTGAGATAAAACCCAACAAGTGAAACAAAAAGTAGGAAAGAAGAGCACATGAGGAGTATTCCCTCTATAAAAATCTATTTATAATACACATAAAAGTGGCACAATGCACAAGGTAAAAAGCCCATACATAAAACACAGTAAATCAATGATGATGAAAAATGATATAAATAAAAAGATAGCCTCTGTAGTGAGTAGTTGTAGATGTTGTGCCCACTGTTGATCAGGCAGTAGGACTGATCGTGACTCTGTCCAGTGAAGATTTTTTTGCATCTCTACGTTTCTTTTCAAAACCCTTTATATGACTTTCTGGTTGAGCCTTTTAAGCTCCCTATAGCTCTTGCACACAGCCGCTGAGACACTTCTAGCCCCCTACATTCTCCCAGGTGATTTACCGTGTCACCTGTCTCTCTGTCTGAGACTGCAAACCAACAGGAAGCAGCTGAGCCTCACTGCTCTTATCGGAGGTGTGGAACTACACGCAGAGGAGGGCAGTGAAATCCCCCGTCGCTCCCCTCTGTCGTTTGTGGTTCTGGACACCCAGCGCCCATTACACACCATTAACCTCACCACCGGAGGGAGTTGACGGCACGAAATGGCCCTTTTAGTAGTAGATATAGCCGAAAGGTCATTTTCAGCTGTCTCTATTTTGAAACATATAGAAGAGGATAGCATAGGAGTCTCAAACAGCGGGGAGTGGCCCTCGACCCATGTTATGGCTTCTTTAACAGATACAGAGACAGGCAACAATGAAACAAAATGTGTTCAAAAAATGAATTGTTTGCTATAGGTACTCTGTGTCAATATAGTGGTTGAATTAGTCCCGATGATAATTAATTAAGAAAACAAGTTCAGTATTAAAATAATTGGGACTAATTCAACTATTATAATATCATCGGGACTAATTCAACCACTATATTGACACAGAGTACCTATAGCAAACAATTCATTTTTTGAACACATTTTGTTTCATTGTTGCCTGTCTCTGTATCTGTTAAAGAAGCCATAACATGGGTCGAGGGCCACTCCATGTGTATAAATCTCTATGCTATCACATGACTTCTCCCTGTGACGTATACTGGAAGTGAATACAATTCTTTCTTCATAACACAATTTTGTCTTTATTGATCAACAATTCATTACGTACTACACTGTCCTACTAAGCTTTGCAGTGTGAGGTGAGTAGTAATTCCTCTTCTATATGTCAAATATCCCTAGGGATATTAGAAGCTGTGTCAAGAGGCAGCTTCACCCCTCTATCCCCAGCAGCCTACATCCATCCAGGACCACATTGCACCACTGCCCTTATTTTTACCCTCACATAGGATTAGCAGCGCACAAAGGCACACCCCCTCTATCTCTCTATTTTGAAACGGCAGCCATTTTTCAAAGACTTTTTTAGAATGGGTAAGTATGCAAATCAGCCCAAGTCTAAATAACAGTGTAAAAGAAAAGCTGGTCAGTATCTGTGTGCAGTAAGCAAGTCATAGATGTATCCTGCATGCAAAGAATACAATGAACTTGACTCCCCCTGATATCAACATTATTTTGCCCAGAAGTAACTTTCGTCTCTTATTTTCAATCTCTGTATCGGTGCATAGAGAGGCAAGTGCACTTACCTGCCCCTGGTGATCCTCAGCACCGTCCTTTTCTGACAATCTCGTCAGTAGGAAGTGTTGTGCATGCACAGCAAAGTACCCCTGCTATAGAGATCGCTGGAGGAGAAGACTATCGCTTAGAAGGAAGACATTAATATGAGGATAAACTCACCTTGTTATGAAAGCATTTGGTCACTGGAAACTGTTCTGTGTCAGCTGTCATTCGCCCATTACCAAGCAAAGCATAAACTATTATTTTCACCATGGGGGGGAAATCTGCAGTGACCATAAGTGGAAGCTCAACGGTGCCCATTGTCACTGTATACAAAAAGTGCAAATTCACAAATATTGCAATGTACAAGAGGTATGTGAGACTTGTAAAATTTCCATTAATACAATTCAGCTTTATTATTTTAGAGTAGCAGTGTTTAGTCTACGTGGAAATCTGATGAGACAATAACTCATTCTTTCCCCATGATTGAAATATTGTTGGGTACACTCAAAGGCAAAATCACTTTATCACAGTACAGCAAAGTAAGGAAGTTGGGATAAATAAAAATAAAAATGTCGACAGTTGAGTATTATGTTAGTATTTGTTTGTGACACCTGTAAACTGCAAATGGCTTGTAAAAATACCCTTCAGAAATGTGATAATATCAATGTATTATATGTGTAATAGTAACTTAAAACTTAACTTTTGACATTTTGACCAGTCAACAATTTGACCTGTTGACATTTTTCCATTGGAAATAAAAACTAGATGCCAGGAAATCCAGATACTAGTACACACTGTAAAGGAGCAGAGAGAGGCTCAGATACAGCTTTCCCATCTACGATACTCATTTCACAACATTGTGGGAAAGCTAAATTGCATACCTTATAGTAGATCATTAAACTTTTGTTTATTTACCAATTAACGGCTAATGGCTTCCTGCAGATATCAGACAATGAAGCTTACATCCCTCATTCAAGATGAGTTATAGACTCTTTCTGTAGATCATTGATTGGGTGATGTAAACTCCATTGTCTGATTTCTGTAGGAAGCCATTAGCTGTTAATTGGTAAGTAAACAAAGGATAAACGATTCCTTAAGCCCTTTTCAACTTATCTTAGCAGACGAGCCCTGCATGCATGGCAGAATTTTCCCTGAATTTGAGAAAGGTTGAAAAAAAGCACAACTGTATGAGGTAGCAGAATACAATGTACTGACAATAACAGTACATAAAAATCTATCAAAACTATAAGTATTACGTAGCTAGGGTGTGGAAGTTCTTTTTGGTTTAACAATGGTAAAAAAAACATATTTACCCGAGTCTTTATTAATGCTGACTTGCAATTGTCCATTCAACACAAGATCTCCTCTCGCAACAATCTTAAAAAGATGGATTGTTATTTCATAGAAAAGGGATTGAGAACAAAACGCTATCATGCAAACTTTACATATAACATAGAACCATACAGATTAAATGAATTACATTTTCATCATTGATTATTAAGCCTATATATACACATTTGTTACGTATATCTTATCCTTTGTATTAGACTCTGAGTGCCCCCTCTTTGGACCTGTATATCTACTTGGCTTTGGCTACAGTATGGGGTAGCACTGGAGCAACATACCTTTTTTTTATTGAGACTTCAGGGAGTGCCGGTTACCAGGACTTTACTATATATATATATCTATCACCTTGGTAAATGTTGAAGTTTTTTTTTGAGCCTGAGTAGACAATGCTTCCAGCATAGTCCAAACTAGTTTTAGTTCACAATCATTTTTTTTTTTTTATTTCAAAATCCTAATAGTCTGCTAGGAATTATTGTCATAATAGAGGCATGAGGCAATCCATTCCTTGGTTATGTCCCAAGTGTCTCATTAATATTAGGCCTTTCCCCTGTAAAAACACTAAGGACCTGATTCACACTTATGAAAATGCTGCTTTTTAGGTGCGTATACAATGCATGCGTAGTACCTTAATATACGCAATTTACGTAGGACTTAAGAACGGGACGGCTCTGAATCACCATTATGAACCTATTTCTTCTAGGTTCGTAGTGACTTAAGAAGTAAGGGGCGTGTTGGGAAAACTTAAGAACGAAAATCGAATGTGGGCATTTAAATGAGGAAATCTGGGCACGGGTAGGCAAAAACGTTCTTAATTAGCACAACTAAGAACCTAAATATAAGGTAGCCCTATGGCATTCTTCAGTTGGTTAAGAAGCTGAAAACTGGGGGCGTGTCAGGGGAATTACCTTGCTACGAGTTGCGTATAATTAAGAACCTAAAGCCTTCTTTAGCATGAATCAGGTCCTAAGTGAGAATACCCTTTAACCTTAAAGTACCTTTTTGTTTATGTAAATCAGAGAGTTAGAAAAGTCTTTTCATACCACATAGTGGAGCTCTAGGAACTCTTCTTCTGTTATGATTTCACTGCCTCTAAAGATGTAATCAATCTCGATCTGGTGCACTTTGTCACATGTCATGATGGAGGCTAGTGGCTGGACCTTTAAAAAGCTGTTGGTGATGGCAGCAAATGGCTGCAGGGTTTGATGTGCTTCTAGAAAGTAAGGATTCAGCTCTCCATAATTCCGCTCCGGCTTATTCTTCAAATATGAAGCCTAAATATATTTACACATTAATATTTTAATTATTAATCAGAAAGCACAATCCATCTAATCGTGCTACAAGGAACTAAGATCACAAGCATCAATCAGAGATGCAATGGTGGCAAATGTACAGTAGACAGAAATAAGAAATATTAGAAATAATAATAGAACAATTGGCTTGATGAATAGTCTAACACCACAAAAAGAAACTAAAAATCCTAGACTCTACAACTTCAATTTTGTAACTTACATAAAAAACAATCAATTTTATTTTACCCTCGGTTGTTTATCTTTAACAGTTTTAAGACCAAATCCACTCTGCAACATACTCCCATCTCAGCAACCCTTTATACTTGAAGAAAACTAGGATGTTGACTGTCATAGGTGGTGGTTACTAAAATGATGTCTGTATAGAACGGTGATCATTTGGATGTCTTATGTATTGGGTGCTGGTCACTACCATTCTGTATATATTGGGTGGTGGTCACTAGAATGCTGTATGTATTGGGTGGTTGTCACTAGGATGCTGAATGTATTGAATGGTGGTCACTAGAATGCTGTATGTAGAGGGTGCTGGTCACTAGGATGCTGTATGTATTGGGTGGTAATCACTAGGATGCTATATGTATTGGGTGGTTGTCACTAGGATGTTGTATGTATTGAGCGGTGGTCACTAGGATGCTGTATGTATTGGGTGGTAGTCACTAGGATGCTGTATGTATTGGGTGGTTGTCACTAGGATGTTGTATGTATTGGGTGGTGGTCACTAGGATGCTGTGTGTAGAGGGTGGTGATCACTAGGATGCTGTATGTATTGGGTGGTGGTCACTAGGATGCTGTATGTAGAGGGTGCTTGTCACTAGGATGCTGTATGTGGAGGGTGCAGGTCACTAGGATGCTGTATGTAGAGGGTGCTGGTCACTAGAATGCTGTATGTAGAGGGTGCTGGTCACTAGGATGCTGTATGTAGATGGTGCTGGTTACTAGGATGCTGTATGTTTTTGGTAGTGGTCACTTGAGTGGAAGTGACTACCTGCATTGCACAGAGTTCACTATATGTCTCTTTATTGTATTTGCTTCGTAACTCTTTAACATAACACTTCTTCTTGTACTTAATTGGCGATACATAACCCTGCCCTCATGTAATATATTCTGTTCTGCTTTTATTAAGCTTCTTTATTCTGTACTAATACAGTTTACATATTTTTTAACCCCGCCAATAGATGACATGTGACTGCTTGACGAGTATTTTCCAGGGCCTCTTTAAGTTCCCAATCAGCCCCTGGACCCAGTAACTGTTATGTAAATATCGATCAGTGACCCCATCTCCTTACTAGATGCCTTATCTCCCTTTCCAAACAAACCTACTAAGCTCCTCATCTAAATTTAAGTCACATTGAAACTTTTAACCTAATAATGACAGTTTTTGCATACTTCAACCCAAAATCAGCTGCCAAACAACATTTTAAGGACAAAATAGTGGTTGTCCAATATAATATTGGTTAGGGAGGTGCCACCCTGATCCTCAGCCTGACCATCCTCTGATGGAAGCTCAGGACTATCTAACATTAGCAGGTAAAGCATACATGACAACTTCATTTGGCAAGAATGCATTACAAGGGAAGCGACGGCTTGATGACATTAAATGTTTCATAAAGCTCCACACTCACTCCACAATGTTAGCAATCACACCGTTGTGAAGCAAGGGCAGCACCACAAAGCAATCCGACAATGAGCACCAATTGTTGTATTTGTGATGGGTCGTTATATATATATATTTATTATTATTATTATATATATACATTACTATCAATATGCGCTCTTCACTGTACAAAATACATCTTACTGACCGAAAGATAAACTGATTTCCTGTTCCATTCCTTGGTGTTCACACTGAAAGTCGCTTCTCCATTCTCGTCTGTCTCATACACATATTCTTTTACCGTTGTCTCATACTTCACTGTCAGAAACAGTGTCTTAGATTTCATGGGAGTTCCATCAGCAGTTACTAACTTCATCTAGGAGACAGAAAACATACCACAATACACAGTGACTCTCTCTCCAGATTCACTTCAAAATTCCTACAATCATGGTATCAAATACAAAAAATCATTATTTGTGCAACCTCCCATTTTCTTATACTTATTTCATTTTGTTATTATTTTTTTATGCATTGTGTGACAGTTTGCCTTTGTTTTTGTAGTATTTGATAATATTTGATAGTATTTCACTATCATAATATTTTTAACTAAAATATGGACACAAATTGCTGGTACAGGTTATCAGGTAAGGATGACACAATATGAAGTGATAACCCAATGATACATCTGTGCTGTACAAAGGTAAATCATTTGTCATATATTATAAAGTGTGCTAAATTATTTGTATTTATGGATAAAACTATAGGCATGCAGATGATTTTATAAAGATTACAGATAATAATTATTGACTATCAGTTCAAACCTTTGCCCTGTAATTAAGTCCTGGTTTGTAATAAGAATCTGATATTTCTAAGTCTTCGAATGTCACTTTGGCAATCATTGCTGAAATACGGCAACTGCTGGAAGCATTCATTTGGTATCCTGCAAAAGAAAGCAAATAACTTAACCTTAAGTAAGATGCACCGGATCCAAACCTGGATCCGGTGCATCCAGGTGGCAGAAATGGAAGCTGGACACATATAAGGGGCAGGAATGGAAGCTGGACATATAAAAGAAACAGAAATGGAGGCTGAACACATTTAAGAGGCAGAAATGGAGGCTGAACACATATAAGAGGCAGAAATGGAGGATGAACATATATAAGGGGCATAAATGGAGGCTGGACACACATAAGGGGCATACATACAGACAGGACATATATATGGAGAACAAATGGAGGCTGGACACATATAAGAGGCAAAAGTGGAGTCTGGACACATATAAGGGGCAGAAATGGAGGCTGAACACATATAAGGTTCAGAAATGGAGGCTGAACACATATAAGAGGCAGAAATTAGGGCTGAACACATATAAGAGGCAGAAATGGAAGCTGGACACACTTAAGGGGCATAAATAGAGACTGGACATATATATGGAGCATATAGAATGCATAAATATAGGCTGGACACATATAAGTATCAGCAATGGAGGCTGGACAAACAGAATGGGCAGAAAAGGAATGGAGGCTGTACACATATAACGTGCAGAAATGGAAGATGGACACATATAAGGTGCAGAAATGGAGGCAGGGCACGTATAGAAGACAGAAATGGAGATTGGACACATATACAAGGGGCAGACTGGTTGGAAAAGTGGATATCTGGGACATACAAGCTGAATGAAACAAATGGTTGGACGCATACATATTTTTTTTTTCTTGGGGGGGTGCAAACATTTTTTTATGCCCTGGGCTGCGCTACACCTTATGTAGTTATGGCAATCGGAGGGGATTGGCTGCCCTGTTGTATGGATCTCCTAGCATATGGAATTGCATTCAAAGCGCATGCAAGGGACCTGCGTAAATAGTCTACTGTATGGAAGTCCGTATGGATCTGGTCCAACATGCTTATGGATTTTAAACACATATCTGCCTGGTTTAAGATATCAATACTTTTAGCTACTATTAAAAATAATTAAATACATTAAATAAATAATTAAATAAAGAAAGAAAGAAATAATAAAAAAAGACATGTCCCGTTTACACCACATCCATTGCTTCTTAACCCTACCTGTTCCATCTTCTACAAAAGAAGCTTCAGCTTCAAAATCTAAATGGTAATCATATGACTGAAACTTATAGGACTCGGTTGATATTTCCACATCTAGACAGCCATTCTTATCAGTCTATACAAAAGAAAATGATAAAACAAACATTTACAAGACATTCTATTAGTGTTTAATGTCTTTCAATTACAAAGCATTCTAAACACAAAGTTGATAGTAATAAACAAATCAACTGCTTTCATTTTGAGTCACATCCGGACCTAGATCTATGTCCTGATTTACTAAGCTATCTGATTGGTTGCTATGGGCAAACTCTCCACTCTTTCAAAACCCACAGCTTAGTAAATCTGGACCTAGGGGTATATTTACAAAGGGTGAATTTTCCCTGCGATTTAAATTCAAATCGTCTCGCCGCGATTTTATGGCGATTTGCAGCGTGAATTCACCGAATGCGTCGATTTTACAAGGGGTAAAACGCGATGCTTTTCTATAGAGAAGCACCGCTATTTGTCCTTGAAAAAATCGCGGCAACTTACGGGTGTTTACAAAAAAAAACAAGTGCAGCATGTTTGAAAGCCTCAGCCATGCTGTGCTGATAGAATAATAATAATAATAATATCAGCGTCACTAGAGCCCCTAGTGTTTCTGACATCGTCATTAATATAAAAGGCTGCCCCCTAGCGACCGAATGGTCATAAGGAGTGTCACGGAAGAAGAAGAAGGAGCCTGTCTGCGTGTCAAGTACCAAAGAGGCCGAGGAGTGGAACAGAACACCGGGGATGACACTTCTATCAACCGGAGGACAGTCTCCAAGCAACTTGAGAAGATTCTACTCATCAAGCAAGTCTTCCCAAGAATGATGACAGCAAACGGGGAATCACAACAATGTTTATTATTTTTTACACCACACAGTACATTGCAATACATTTAGTATAGGACACGGTGGCCGCCGGAGGTAAGTGCACACATTAGGGGGGAATATTAGTCAGGGAAAATGTTTTTTCACATAGACACTTATAGTAATGTATAACTGTATGATTTCTGCAGACTGTATTTTTCTTTACACACACCAGACACAGCGCAGCATGGTTAGAAGTCTTACCATGCTGATGCTGATATTACTACAAGGCTAAGCAATGCTGAGCCTCGTAGTTCTATCAGCACAGCATGGCTAAGGCTTTCAAGCATGCTGCAGTTGGATTTGACACACAGAAAAACACATCAACTAGATAGACATGTGTTTTTCTGGCTTGCATGGTGAATTTTTACTAAATCGCCTCTAGGCAAGGGCGAATTGCTAAACGGTGATGTAATGGCGATTTTACTGCGAGTTCGTCAAAGCAACCTTTGTGAATACTGTGAGTTATATATGTAACATTTAAAAAATCTCAATGGCGATTTTATGGTCTGCGATTTTCCAGAGGCCTAAACTCACGTAAGTTTAGCTTTAGTGAATACAGAGATTTAATATTCATAGCAAACTCACGTGATTTGAGACAATTTTTTCAAATTTGCGTTTTGTAAATATACCCCCTAGAGTTTATGAGCAGGTATAAAAAATGTGTGCACCCTATCCAGTGATCCGACATTAGCAATTCTGGAAAGTGAGTTAATGAAAATGAGCAACGCTTTTAAAGCATGTAAACGGATATGTATAGGCAAATAGGCTGAGCTGTAATGAGGCAGCTTATACAAGTTGGCATGTTTTAAAGTATTTAATTATAATTTATTCAAATTTGTGTCATTTATGTTGTTTCATGATAATAAAGGACTGTATTCAGCTCATGCTTCCTAGGTACATAAAATTAAGAATTTACTTATTCAACTTATGTAGGACTTAAGAATGAAGTTTATCCATGTGCGGCCTTTAAACACCGCACTTAGTTATTTAAGTAAGAAGAGGAGTGACACGGCAGCCTGGGGCTATATTTAAAAAGAGAGTGTGGGGGGGGATTTACATGAGCTGGAGAGGGCGTGGGAAGGGATCTCCATACGTATTTAAAAAATACGCACAGACACTTAAGTGTCTTTAAAAACGGGAAATATGGGGGAGGGACCTAAAATTTAGGGGCGCCCTCTAGATGTTATGATTTACAGTTCACTAATCACCCTGTACCCCCAATTTAGTATCATTTTCCAAATAAATACTGCTTTTTACTGAACAATATTAGTTCTTTATTTTATCAGGGGTGACCAAACTGTCCACCCACACAACTACTAACGAGCGCGGTGTAGATCTTGTTCTTTGACACTTATACTGGCCCTTCCCACGGAAGACCCTGGGGACTGTGAGGCATCCCCATTACTCCTAAAGGCCAACTGTCTTACCCTGATCCCCCCATCCTCAACCACCCTCCCCACCTTGTGCCCCCTTATAATATAGCCAAATCTATATTTTCCCTAGGATAGCGCGGGTGAGCTTTCTTTATCTGTTTAATTAAATGTACTGCAGAAACTCCAGGGAAGGCAAGGGTTACAGAGTTCTTATAGTAGAACGTGCAATTGCTTGGAGTGTGATTATTGGGACTCTGCATATCCAATCACATACAAATAGTATAATATGTTTTTACTGATTGTGTCAGTGGCAATTGTAATTACACAGCAGAACAAAATGACATATAGTGCTGCGAAGGCTCTAAGGACTGTATTCACAGTTAGTGGTTTATTCCGTGCAGTAGCCTTTCATACAGAATTTACACAAAAATGTGTAATAGACATTCCTGCGCCTATTCTACAGATA
>WWET01012476.1:0-11168 GCA_011038615.1 Limnodynastes dumerilii
TTATAGCAGTTTCTAATTCCTTTGTCCTTCTGCAGCTATAAGCCCTGGTGTGCCCTGCTCTCCTATGTGCAGCATCCATTGTGAAGGCTACATGGGGAATATCATAGTAAATCTTTATCAGACTCATGATCTCTGAGTGGGAATTATATGACCTGTGTGGTCATAACACAACAAAAATGATCGCCCACCATGTGCTTTTTGCCATAACTCTTCATAATGGGGTGGAATAATCTTGTTTTAAGTGTTAAAGCCCCCAGAGACTAGGGGAAAAACACGTGGGAGGTGGGTGGTCATTCCATAGTGGGTTTGAGTGGTATGGACACACACATTATATACCTGGCCTGTGTAGTGTAATGCATCCTACACCACTGAAAAATGTAGATAACAAGGAATTCAGGCCTTCAACCGTGACTCTCCATGACCCTGTTCTAGATTTGACTGGCAAACTATTGTCTAAGCTCATCCTATAGGTCTTTGTTCTGAACTATTGTTAAAGCTGATTCCCATCCCCAGTGTCGGCTCACTTGAAAAGGGCCCTCCATCCTAGTGTTGTCCCCTTCCACCACTCCCTCTTCCCTTTGCACCCTCAGCTACCTTTACCTTCTCTCACACTCTCTGTCCCCCTCTCCTTGATTTCTGTTAACTTGTTGTCTAGTTGCTTTATTTTTTAATGTTGTATTTTATATTGTATTGTACAATGCAGTTTGTACTGTATCTTGTACAGCGCTATCAACAACTTGCGGTGCCTTATAAATGATAACTTTTTGACTCGCTCAAGTGCAGTTACTACAAATACCATGGTGTAAATAAACTAATTTAGAAAACTACTTTTTGAATTTTTGTCAACAATTCATTGTTCAGCTACTGAGGAAAATCTAAAGACCATTCAACAATCTTTAAACTGTCCTTTGTCAGGGGAAAAAAAATCCTTGTCAGTTTTTTTTTATTTTTAAAAGATCTGTCAGTAGTCTATTCTATAAACAAAGCAAGAAATGTTTCTACTTTGCCCACAGATGTCTCAAGACTTTTTCATTTACTCAACCAAGCTGTACTACAGTCCTAAACCTGCAGGTGGCGTCCCCATCACTAGGACCAATCCTGCTGTGGTTTCCATTGACTGCTACTATCCCCGGTGAGTGACTAAATAGATGGTTATGCTAGAATAAAAACATTATAGTTTATTCTCTGACGTGTTCTTGGTCATTGCAAAGTGTTGTAGGGAAGTGGGAACCAAGCCTTGGGTGTTTGTCCCTGGAAAGAATGGTCCTATTTCGATAGGACTGTTTTCTCCCAGCCAGTTTCGAGCTGGCTTATAATACATAAATATTCTTTAAGGTGATGTGAATAGATGTCTATGTATAAACATACTGAGTGTATTATCATGTTATCTATTGGCTCATGATTTTAAACCCCCATTTTTTAAATACGATAACATTTAACTTCACCAGTGCTCTATTTTGTTTAGTGTACTACTGTAGAGTACAAAAGAGTGGTATCGTGTTTTGATTTAGATGGGAGCACACAGAAGGGCAATGCAGGGTTAATTTATTTGGCCTGAGTATGATTAAACTCTTTGCATGGGGGGGACCCTGGATCATGCCACTCATCTGGTGTCTTCTTATTCCCTGACTGGTTGGTTCAAATGTGGGGAGGGGTCTTGACGTTGCTTTTATAATACCCCTCCTGATGTGCAGCTGCCTTCGCAATTATCCTCCTTCCCACTCGATATATTAGGATTTACGTGTTTGGTGGAAAACAAATGGCGGTACTGTTTGGCTCAGGTGGCTAAGCCTAGTTGGCATGTTATTTATCTTGCAATCAGCCATGAGATCATCTGGCCTGATTTTAGGCTTGTCTGGGAGGGTGGTCTGATTAGGCATGAGGTGAAGCGCTGAGGAGAAGGAAAGCGCCTGGTGTTTGATTATATTATAATTGTTTGTTTAACATGCAAACTGTCTATTCATAATCTGATTTCTCCCCCATCAATTTAGTGTAACGTTATCCAGATTGGATCCCAAATTTATAATAGTCAAATTCATTTTAATTAATAAACTTTCCTAATAAGTGTGTTCATTGCGTGGAGTTGCATGACTGGGGGACACATGCATGGAACATTTATGACAATGTGATGTATGAGGCTGCTTGCTAAACTGATGGCTTAGATGAATGATTAATTCTTCTTTCATGTGCCTAGAACCCAGGCCTCTTGGTGACTTGAGAACTTTTTTTTCTTCTGCAGACATGGAAATGTGAGCAGCAAGGCCATTAAACCAACTTGGCTTCCCTTTAGTACAACAGTGACCTCTGAAGAGGTACAACAGTGACCTCTGCAGAGCGGTTGTCCTTCTCCTTGAGACTGATGATGGGTAAGGGGAGATGGGGCATTGGGGTGGTGTCTGATCTGGCATTATTTACTCTACTCCTGTTCATTCCACAGATGACTGGAGTGCTCCCAGGTCCTCCTCTGTCTTCCAGCTGGGGGATACATTCTCTATTGAAGCCTCTGTGGACACTCTGAACCATGCTCCAATGACTGTATTTGTTGATGGCTGTGTAGCCACTCTCACAGCTGATGTCTCCTCCAACCCTCGCTATGACATCATTGCTTTACATGGGTATGTTTATAATCTGGAGTTTAGCTTAATCTCCCAAGAAGGATCTTTGGTTAAACTATGTTGTTCTACAGGTGCCTGATGGATGGTAAACAAGAGGATTCTTCTTCTGCCTTTATCTCTCCAAGACCTCAGCCAGACAAGCTTCAATTCACTGTTGATTCTTTCAGGTTTATTGAAAGGGATGTATCCACGGTGAGAATTACATGAACTATAAACCTGTTTGTGTATCAGTGTATATCCTGGTCCAATTGGTCATTATTTAACCCTTTTTTTTTTTCCTCCTAGATCTATATCACTTGTTCTCTTAAAGCTGCAGCCCTATCTCAGGCTCCTGACTCTATGAACAAAGCCTGTTCCTACTCCAAAACCTCTAACAGGTGAGGCTCATCTACGATAATTAACAGGGTTTTTATATACTAACTTTATTCAGCAGCCAATTAACCTACCAGCATGTGTGAGGGAACCGTAGGAAACCCACACAGCCATGGGGAGAACATACAAACTCCACACAAGGCCTAGAACAGGAACCAAAATAATGACCTCACTGCTATGAGACAAGTGTTACTCACTGAGCCACCATGCTTCCCTAGTTGAGACTTTGGAGCATTAAAAGGAATTAATGGGTTCCCCAGTCAAATTTGAGCCTTGTAACATTCTAAAGGATGTGTGGCTTATAGATGAGTGATGGCAAAATTTTACATGTGGGAGGAAGACCTTGTGAATAAAAATGGCATACAGCCTACCAAAAAGGTGCTGTGTGTTTCAGAGGAATTGCAATTTACTTGGTCAACAAAATGTCTTAATTAAATATGGGGATGGGTCAACTTCAACAGCCTAATGGCCCCTATGACTTTGTAGAAGGTTAACAGTATGTCACACCTACATGACCTGTTATGTCTCTCAATAGCTGGTCTGCAGTCGAAGGGGCTAATGTGATCTGTCAATGCTGTGATATGGGGAACTGTGCTGGCCAGAGCAGAAGTTTGGAATCCATCAACTGGAGACCTAGAGTAATTGGCAAAAGGGAAATTGTAACTGGTAAGTTCCAACTGAAGTGTACACAGGGAGATCTGTTTAACTGCATGGAAGAGGGGAGTGCATTCCTCTATCACTTCCTTTTTTGGAAGGAGTTCTGGACACTTGCATGTCCACAACCCAACCTTAACTTCACTACACAGATCATGCATAACTGCTACTCTGCCCAGACCTCCATTACCATGCCTAACCCTGCCTGTCTGGTGGGGTTCAGCATAGGGAGGTAAATGGCTGACCCCTTCTATGGAAGTTCTTCCATACAAAGTCCTGTAGGGAAGGACTTAAGTCACAACATCTGGCACATGCATATTGCATATCAAGGGGACTTGCACAAGAGACTTGTGTCCACTTACAGACTTGCTTGTCCATAGGGCAATTATGTTTTAAAAATGTATTTGGCTCATCAGGGGGTAGTTGAAAATTGGAAATGGTATAATGCCTCAAGGGTCCAGTTTTAGTTCACTTGAACAAGGTCAAGAGATCTTTCTGGCATCTAATACTGTTCCAGTATGGCTCTTGGTCTTTGACCTCTATTGTAGAAGTTTATATAATGCAGTTCATTTTATATATTTTCTGTTCCAGACTAAACATTTGTTAATGAATTGCTTGTTCTCTCCTACAGACGAATCTACAGAAGAACTTAGACAGGCCACTCTTGGTCCTCTGCTGGTGATTGGAGCAGAGCGGGTCCAAGCTTCTAGGGTGGCATCAGAGACCGGAGACTGGGAACTGTGGATGTTGGTGGCGGTTGCTGCTGTCAGTATGACTGTTGCAGCTGCTGGCGTTGTTCTGCTTGTTAAACGTGTCATGAAGAGACGTTCTCATGTCCTGACTGTAGCAAAATAAAGGCACCTTTGGTGCGTGTTAAACAGTCTCTCCTGGTCCTGATATCTGCAACACTCTAAACAATTATCCTAAATACCTTGTCAGACTTAAAAATAAGCCTGGATTTGGTGGTGCATTTTGAGAAATCCCTTGTGCTTTATTTAACATTATGTTATGTTCACAAATTGACATGTGCTAAGTGATTATGGATATAAAAAATTTTCTTATGTCATCTTGGTGTCCTTTTGTTCTTAAATTGCTCTCCATGTGGTGGACAGTCTATTACGGTTTTGCAATGCATAAATAATCAATTCTTAGGCAAATAGGACTATAACAATGCCTACTTACTAAGTTTCAAACCTTATAACTTTTTTAAGATACACTTGCATCCGGCATGTCTAAACTGCTATATTACCGTATTGCATGCCACTGTCTCTAGATCTACTTATCCGCTAAATTTTCTCTGTTGGCCATCTTATATCATTCTAATCTTCTACTTTATCTAACTTTGGCAACCTTGAAACCCTGTTTGTTGTGTTCATGCTTTTTGTTTGATCAACTGTTATACACGTTGATTATCTACAACTCCTCTTTGTTAATGTTACCCTACACCCTCTCCCCAAACTAGATGATATAAGTGATGGCCTTCTTTTTATCTTTTAAACCCCACCTTCCTTATCTCAAATTATGCTGCTTTACCAGGCTCAGACCCAATCTTACCAGGCTCATTGTCTCTGGTCTAGATTATTGCATCTGCCCCCCCTACTCCACTGTTGGCACAATGTTCCATTTTGTTGGTGTTCATTTTGACATTAAGTTTCATAAACTGTTCTGTTAAATTACCGCAATCATTTATTAACCCCTCACTATATTCTCCCTATTACATCAGTTGCTTTGCTATTTCAAATAAAGAGATGTAATAGAACAGAAGGGCATACATATAAGCTGGAGGGTGTAAAGTTCAGAGAAAACATGTGGAACGATTACTTAACTGGATGGTTGGTAAGTGGAATAATCTCCCATCTGAGGGGGTAGAGGTAACACAGAAGAGCAGAAAACATACATGGGATAAATATAAGGGTATTCTAAATCTTAAATTAAATTGAGGATTGAAAAAAGGTCTAGGATCAGTATAGTTTAAACAAACAACTGGGAAAATTTGATGGTAAATTTCTGCTATAACTGTCTTTGTTTCTAGACTAGACTAAGGGTCAGGATGGGATAGAAAACCTTCCACTGAGCAGCAGGTCTTAATATAACTCTCAAACAGGAGTAGAAATATCATTGGGGCCAGATGGGATACATTCTGTGATACTAAAATAGCTTAAAGGTGCTGGTGAAACCATTAAAAGTAACAGGATTGATTATAAACCAATTTAAAACGTAAAAATCAATATTAACCACTAAAATGCACTTTATACCTGTAGACCATTAACACGAGTTGATTAAAAAGATAGAGCTGTGTAAAAACTGGTGCTGGTGGCAAAAACTGAAAAATGAACAGTAATCATAAATAGAAATATATATGGTCAAGAATATTTATATAGAAATAACTATCATATAATTAGTATCTATCACCTGATAGTACAGAGTGCTAGATACTCTTGTAAAAGGAGAAGGGGCAAAGTTATTGTGGAAGATTTGGAGAGGATGAATACTGAATACAATTTTAGTATAACTTGGATTTTTCAAATGCCAGGCATTTGCCCTCAATAAAGATGGTGATGAGCTCACAGATAGGACTAATAATTGGACACTGCGCATGTGTGGTAATAGAAAAACACAGATTTTTCTATTTTCATTTGTACTTTTTTTTGCACTTGCAACTTTAGTTCCTGGACATTAGCACCATCTTGGGGCTTGTTTTCTGTTTATAAATTGAGGATCAAATTGAGTCTAAGGGAGTGTGAGTCCCTGTAGCGAATGGCTCTATCGATTGCTTAAGTTAGCGAATCGCATACTTGCCCATTAAAAAAAATATATATATACATTTCTAACACTGCTGCTATTTAAAATGGTGTCAGCTTGATATTCATCTCTGTATGCTGTTTATACAGTAGTCATACTACTGGGGAAGTTATGGATTGAAAATACTTTGTTTTATTCATTTTTAATAAAGCAAATATTAGCAATATTTTCTCACCTGCTTTTGTGGAACTATAAGTCACATAATGTCCTACAAGCCTTAGATGAATTGCACTTGTGTCTTTTCTGTCTTGTAATGATGTTCTCATTAGGTTCTGTGTGTTGCCAGAAGAGATCAGGTGAGTGTGATGATTATCTGCCCCAGGTGGAGGCATTAGCAGCTGATGGGAGGGATATAAAGTTCTGGTCACTCTACCATTAGCCTTGTGTTGTTTGTTGTGCAGATAGGATGGCTCTGTGGGTGAGGAGGATTTGGCTGCTGTTGTTGGTCCTGGTTTGCGGGCCAGGGTTTTTCAATGCCGGGGTGCAGGTGTTGGGTAAAAATCGGCGACAGTCAGGTGAATGGTGGAGAAATTACCAACCTTTTTCACATGAACAGGGTTCTCCTCGAGGCTCCCATGTGGGGTCTTCTAGATGGGACCCTTCACGTGTGTCAGGTTGGGGCCCCTCTGCTAGGTTTGATGGTGGAGCCTCTCAGTCTAGACAGCTGCAGCCTCAGCGGGAATCCCCTATTGGATTGGTTTGTGGAGAGGACACTATGGTGGTGACTGTGATGAGAGACCTGTATGGGAATGGAAAGCTGGTGAAAGCCTCTGATCTGATCCTTGGACCCCAGAACTGTAAACCAGGCTCCCAGAGTGCAGCCGACCGTGTGGTCTTTGAAGTTAGCCTCCAGGCGTGTGGAAGCGAATTACAGGTAAACCTAAATTCTAGCCTGCGGTTGTAAGACATGGTGCATGTAAACATAGAATGTGATGGCTGATAAGAGCAACTTGGCCCATCTAGTCTGAATGAATTCTTATTTAGTATATTATCATGGTTTTTATTCATTCTGCTTTAGCTATTCTAACATGCTTATTTATCCCAAGTATTGGTTTGGTTGTGTTGGCCTTTACCACCTCGGATGAAATGCTATTCCACTTATTGACTACCCTTTAAGTTACTCTGCACACTTCTAACCCTACCTCCCTGTAGTGTAAATGCATGCTCTTGTCTTGTAATCTTTCTTTGAATGCTGCCACACTATCTGGTTACACTCTCTGCTTTATTTAACACTGATCCTGTTCCACCTTTGTGTTGGCTCCAAGCTATACATGTTTACTTCCTCTAGTCTCTCTGTATGTAGTGACACAGGCCATGCACTATTTTAGATGCTCTGCGCTAAGCTATACATGTTTAGTTCCTCTAGTCTCTCTGTATGTAGTATAACACTGGTCATGAACAGTTTCAGTTGCCCTTTATAGCAGTTTCTAATTCATTTGTCCTTCTGCAGCTATACGCCCTGATGTGCCCTGCTCTCCTATGTGCAGCATCCATTGTGAAGGCTACATGGGGAATATCATAGTAAATCTTTATCAGACTCATGATCCCTGAATGGGAATTATATGACCTGTGTGGTCATAACACAATAAAAATGATCGGCCACTATGTGCTTTTTGCCATAACTCTTCATAATGGGGTAGAATGATCTTGTTTTAAGTGTTAAAGCCCCCAGAGACTGGAGGGAAACCACGTGGGAGGTGGGTGGTCATTCCATAGAGTGGGTTTGAGTGGTATAGACACACACATTATATACCTGGCCTGTGTAGTGTAATGCATCCTACACCACTGAAAAATGTAGATAACAAGGAATTCAGGCCTTCGACCGTGACTTTCTATGACCCATCCATGACCCTGTTCTAGATTTGACTGGCAAACGATTGTCTAAGCTCATCCTATAGGTCTTTGGGCCTGTTCCAGAGCTACGATGTAGCGCTGAGCGTGCTAACGCTCAGCGTTACATCGCTGACTCCCCCCTGGCACTCCCCCTGTGCGGGCGTATGGCCCCTCCCATCCCCAGTGTCGGCTCACTTGAAAAGGGTCCTCCATCCTAGTGTTGTCCCCTTCCACTTCTCCCTCTTCCCTTTGCACCCTCAGCTACCTTTACCTTCTCTCACACTCTCTATCCCCCTCTCCTTGATTTCTGTTACCTTGTTGTCTAGTTGCTTTATTTTTTTTATGTTGTATTTTATATTGTATTGTACAATGCAGTTTGTACTGTATCTTGTACAGCGCTATCAACAACTTGCGGTGCCTTATAAATGATAACTTTTTGACTTTTGCTCAAGTGCAGTTACTACAAATAACATGGTGTAAATAAACTAATTTAGAAAACTACTTTTGGAATTTTTCTATCACTCAAATGTTTGTCAACAATTCATTGTTCAGCTACTGAGGAAAATCTAAAGACCATTCAACAGTCTTTAAACTGTCCTTTGTCAGGGGAAAAAATCCTTGATGTCAGTTTTTATTTTATTAAAATATCTGTCAGTAGTCTATTCTATAAACAAAGCAAGAAATGTCTGTACTTTGCCCACAGATGTCTCAAGACTTTTTCATTTACTCAACCAAGCTGTACTACAGTCCTAAACCTGCAGGTGGCGTCCCCATCACTAGGACCAATCCTGCTGTGGTTTCCATTGACTGCTACTATCCCCGGTGAGTGACTAAATAGATGGTTATGCTAGAAAAAAAACATTCTAACTTATCCTCTGACGTATTCTTGGTCATTGCAAAGTGTTGTGGGGAACCAAGCCTTGGGTGTTCATCCCTGGAAAGAATGGTCCTATTTCGATAGGGCTGTTTTCTCCAAACCAGTTTCAAACTGGCTTGGATTTCGATTGCTTATGTTTCAATCGATCAATGGAGCACCGAACACGGTGCTCTGAAAGGTAAGAGTGAATACTACTCCAACCCTTCCCCTGATTCCTTCCCCACCACCTCCCTGCAGCCTGACCCTAACCCAATATCTCCTGGCATAATCTGCTAAAAACTTCTAAAATGGAGAGGTATTCGAAATAGGGACATCCGAAAAGGAATTTTTGGATGCCACTACTTCAGAAATCCCTTGTTCTATGTGGGGACTGCAACTGCCAAGCATTGGTTAAAATCATTCAACATCTTTCTCAGAACTGCCTCCCTTCTATAGACTATTGTAGCTTTTTAATGAGTACTAGCTACTCCCAGAGGGGTGCTAGGAACTCTTATAGTATTAATAGGTAATTTTGTTAAGACTGTTACTAGTTTAACTTTATAACAGTCCTAAATCCTTCTTATATGCTTTAAAAAAAGGAGTATTAGACAGAAAACTTCAACTGAAGCTGTAAAAGGGGAGTACATTTTCCTGTAATGTATGCTAAACAAAAGAAAATATAGAGCGCTGGTATCGTTACATTTTATTGTATCTTGTATAAAAAAGGATTTAAAATGGTCATGAACTAATACAGAATGTGATAAGTCAAAAAAGAACACCTACAGTAGAAGATGTGAATAGATGTCTATATTTAAATATACTTGGTGTATTATCATGTTCTCTATTGGTTCATGATTTTAAATCCACTACTGTGCTCTATTTTGTTTAGTGTACTATTGTAGGCACTTAAACGATGTGAAGTTCTGAGGAGAAAGGAAAGCGCCTGGTGTGTTTGATTATATTTTAATTGTTTAACATGCAAACTGTATATTCGTAATCTGATTCCCCCCCCCCATCAATTTAGCATAATGTGATCCAGATTGGATCCCAAATCTAGAATAGTCAAATTCATTTTAATTAATAAACTTACATTTTCTAAGTGTGTTCATTGTGTGGAGTTGCATGACTGGGGGACACATACATGGAACACTTATGACAATGTGATGTATGAGGCTGCTTACTAAACTGATGGCTTAGGTGAAGGTATAGGGAGGATTAATTCTTTCATGTGCCTAGAACCCAGGCCTCTTGGGGACTTGAGAACTTTTTTTTTTTCTGCAGACATGGAAATGTGAGCAGCAAGGCCATTAAACCAACTTGGCTTCCCTTTAGTACAACGGTGACCTTTTAGTACAACAGTGACCTCTGCAGAGCGGTTGTCCTTCTCCTTGAGACTGATGATGGGTAAGGGGAGATGGGGCATTGGGGTGGTGTCTGATCTGGCATTATTTACTCTACTCCTGTTATTTCCACAGATGACTGGAGTGCTCCCAGGTCCTCCTCGGTCTTCCAGCTGGGGGATACATTCTCTATTGAAGCCTCTGTGGACACTCTGAACCATGCTCCAATGACTGTATTTGTTGATGGCTGTGTAGCCACTCTCACAGCTGATGTCTCCTCCAACCCTCGCTATGACATCATTGCTTTACATGGGTATGTTTATAATCTGGAGTTTAGCTTAATCTCCCAAGAAGGATCTTTGGTTAAACTATGTTGTTCTACAGGTGCCTGATGGATGGTAAACAAGAGGATTCTTCTTCTGCCTTTATCTCTCCAAGACCTCAGCCAGACAAGCTTCAATTCACTGTTGATTCTTTCAGGTTTATTGAAAGGGATGTATCCACGGTGAGAATTACATGAACTATAAACCTGTTTGTGTATCGGTGTATATCCTGGTCCAATTGGTCATTATTTAACCATTTTTTTTTCCACCTAGATCTATATCACTTGTTCTCTTAAAGCTGCAGCCCTATCTCAGGCTCCTGACTCTATGAACAAAGCCTGTTCCTACTCCAAAACCTCTAACAGGTGAGGCT
>WWET01012485.1:0-11141 GCA_011038615.1 Limnodynastes dumerilii
TAACAAAAGGGCTTTATTATGATTTATTACTATGTATCTCATTCTGTATGCCTAAATTTAAGTTACATAAGTACATGTCAAATATCAGTCTAAATTTATGTTTTTGAATACTTGTAATTGCATATGTAATTGTGTGCACAGTGCATTGGAGTAAAATAAGAAATTGAAAAAAAAAATCTTTGAAATACAATATTATTAAACATGGTTAAAATGATCTTATTTATTATTTTATCAGATTACATAGTGCTTTATAGAGAATATTTCACATTCACATCACTCCCTGCCCCACTGGAGCTACATACTTACCGTATTTCCCCAAGTATAAGATGCTCACATGTATAAGACGCACATTCATTTTTCGGCCAGAAATTTGGAAAAAAAAATGTATTACATTATATTACATTACAGCCTTATTGCCCCCTCCTTCTGTGTCCATTCAACCTTATTGCCCCCCTCCTTCTATGTACATTCAGCCTCTTTATGTCCAGCCAGTCTTATTGTCACCTCTATTTGTGTTCAGCCAATCTTATTGCCCTCTCTTAGTGTCCATCCAGTCTTACTGCCCCTCTCTATATCCCTTCACATCCCCTTTCCAAACACACACTCTGGAACCTTGGCTCTCCCTCCGTCTCTCTCCTCTGCTGCGTGCTCTGCAGAACACGCTGATGTACCCTTAGGTCATGCTAGCGTCACTCAGCAGAGCCGTTGCAACTGTGCACAGCAGAGAGTCGAGGCTGTGCACAGCAGAGAGCTGCGGCTGTGCACAGCATACACTGGGGACCCACTGGGGAGTTACTACCTCTGTATAAGACGCACCTAGGTTTTTAGACCACAATTTTTTGGAAAATAAGTGCGTCTTATACATGGGGAAATATGGTAGGTCCCTAACACATACATGCACACACACAGTAGGGCTAATTTATTCAGCCGGCAATTAACCTTATAGCGTGTTTTTGGAGTGTGGGAGGAAACCCACGCAGACATGGGGAGAACATACAAACTCCATACAAATAAGGCCTTGTCTGGAAATCGAACTGAGACACAAGTGCTACTCACTGAGTCATCATGCTGCCCCTTCTAGGAAAATAATTACTCTAAGGGAAATATTAAAAGATAACCTCATAGAAGACTACAACTGGCTAACACTACATCTGCCTAAAAAGAAAACTGAGAGCTGCATAAGTAAGGACCATAAACGGCTTACTGTGCCTTTCCCACGTAGGTCAACTCAAGGTTATGGTATTGTGGGAACGATCAGTAGAAAAGTCACTCAGTAAAAGTTCTAATTGTATGGAGCACTGACTGAAAAAACCTCTACAGGTTTTGGGATCACCGGAGAATTTGGAGGCTGGATATAAGGGGCAGACAATGGAGGCTAGACATAAGGGGCAGACAATGGAGGCTAGACATAAGGGGCAGACAATGGAGGCTAGACATAAGGGGCAGACAATGGAGGCTAGACATAAGGGGCAGACAATGGAGGCTAGACATAAGGGGCAGACAATGGAGGCTAGACATAAGGGGCAGACAATGGAGGCTAGACATAAGGGGCAGACAATGGAGGCTAGACATAAGGGGCAGACAATGGAGGCTAGACATAAGGGGCAGACAATGGAGGCTAGACATAAGGGGCAGACAATGGAGGCTAGACATAAGGGGCAGACAATGGAGGCTAGACATAAGGGGCAGACAATGGAGGCTAGACATAAGGGGCAGACAATGGAGGCTAGACATAAGGGGCAGACAATGGAGGCTAGACATAAGGGGCAGACAATGGAGGCTAGACATAAGGGGCAGACAATGGAGGCTAGACATAAGGGGCAGACAATGGAGGCTAGACATAAGGGGCAGACAATGGAGGCTAGACATAAGGGGCAGACAATGGAGGCTAGACATAAGGGGCAGACAATGGAGGCTAGAAATAAGGGGCAGACAGTGGAGAAAGATATGCTCGCAAACAGACATTTATAGGAGTCCTATCAGTTTGAATTTTAAACATTATGACCAACAGCCCTTAGTTATGGTTTCAGAACTGTGAATTATTAATCCTTTTTTTATTTTTTTTATAAAAAAAACCCCACAATATAGTGCAGTGCTCCTCAACCTTTTCAAGCCCTTCCCAGAATTCCGTGGCACACCACAAGCAAAATATATATTTTAAAAAGCAGGAATTACAGACACAGAAATTACATTTAATTGTTATTTTTTATTTGATAAATTTAACATCTTTTCTTATAACTTACATTAACTATGTCAGCTTATAACTATAACTAATATTAACTTTTAACAACAACTATGTGTGAAACTTGTGCTTGTTTTAATGAGCACAATAGTTTTATATTCGGCTCAATATTTGACAGAGCAACCCGAAGTTCTTGGTCAAGGCCCTTCAAGCACGACCGCTTATCATTTTTTATTAAAACTAGAGTTGAAAAACTTTGTTCACATTGATAGGTTATAGAAAATGGTAGCAGAACTGCAATAGCCTTGTTGGAAATCTGAGGATATTCTTCCTTAACCACAATCCAAAAAACATCCAATGGAACTTCTGCAAATTTTTATTTTAGTGACCTGCTGTTCCTCTAGAATCTGAAGAGGAAGTGCTTCTGTAGAATTTTCTGCATTAGCTGCAAAAGGATTTCGGATCCAATCTTATTGCTCTGTATTAATTGAGTAAAAGTATTGCTAAAATCTCTGTTCTAGCAATGCTAAATGTTGTCAAGCCAAATCCAATATGATCTGCTTGTTTTCAATAGTAATCTGGTTGGACCTTTTGTACATTTCTAGTGATCCTTGTGGTAAAGTAATAAATCCATTTAATTTGTCGGAGCATGTCAATATATTTTCATTCTGACCTTGCATTTTTTTATGAGTTCGTTCAGGTGCTCGAATATGTCAGCCATGTATGCAAGTTTGACAATCCAGTGATTATCTTCGAGTAGCTGGTGAAGTTCTGGCATGTTTTGATTTAATAGAAAACTACTAACCTCATTGCGAAGCTCAAATAATCTTGCCAGAACTTTGCCTCGAGACAGCCAACGTATTTCGGTGTGAAACAGTAAGGATTGACATTCGGATCCCATTTCTGCCCAGATTATTCCAAAAAGTTGCAAATTTAAGGCTCTTGATGATGTTGACGCATTCATTCATAGTTTTCAATAGTTCCTCTGGCAAGTTTTTCACCATTAATACCTCACGATGTATGCAGCAATGTGTAATTTGTATTGTCGGATTTTGTCGTTTTACACACGAGACAAACCCCTTTTTATTACCCATCATTGCCGCAGCACCATCTGTGCAAACACTAATGCAATTGCTCCACTGAAGGCCATAAGCTTCGAAGAAACCATTTGTTGCTCGAAAGATTTCCTCACCAGTAGTCCACTCTGAAAGCTCTTTGCAAAATAAATAATGTTCTTTTATGGAGTCCTCATCAATGAAATGAACAATACTTATTAGTTGTGCTTGGTTTTTAATATCTGTTGATTCGTCAATTTGTAGTGAAAATTTCTCAGCCGTCTTCATTTTTTCATCATTGTTTCCAGAATATCGTTCGACATATCGTCAATATGTCTTTTAACAGTATGAGCCAACAATGAAACTTTGCTCACTTCCTTAACTTCATTAAGCCCAAGCATTAGTCGAACGATTTCCATGCATGCTGGTTTAATAAGTGTTTCACCAATAGTATGTGGTTTTTTTCTGTTGTGCAATTAATTTAGCAACATGGTCACTAACTTCTAATGCTTTGTCAGAAACTGTGACAAACGACTTCATAAATTGCCTCTGTTTTACATTTTGGTTTAACAGCCGCTGAAAATATTGTTTGGCCTTTTTGGCGCAACTAAAATGTTTTGATTTTAAATGACGAATACGTTTACTTGGCACCATTGCCTCGTTTGAAAGTTGTTCTCTGCAAATTACGCATTCTGGTTTCGAAGCTGCTTCTTCACCACACCATGAAAATCCATATCTAATGTAACTCCCATACTAAAAAAGTATGATCGATTAAATAGTCTCTGCAGCAACGCGACAGATAGCAGATGTGACCACTGGCTTAATGTTTTGTTGACGCGTGATACAAAAGCACTTTATTTTTGTTCTTGATTCATGCCCCTTACAGTATTTGTCATTTTTTCTCCTTATACTAAACATCATGGCCCATATTCAGACCTCCGTCTTCTGGCCAGCAGACGGAGGTCTGAATACGGGCCTATGACACATACATAACTTTTTTAAGTTTTAACATTTTGTAATATAGGTCGGGGCTGCCAAACATATGTCCACATGTTAGGATGCACCTGTGATAGGACAAGATTGGCTGTGTGTGTGTGTGTTTTCCTTAATATATGTGTACATAAACAGTTGGCTACATACACATATTTATTACAGCAGGGGTTCTCAACCTTTCATGCACCTGTTTTCATTTACCTATAAATTGATAGAGCAACTTCCATTTTCTGTTTGTACTTTTTTTTATGTGGACCAGTTACCCACTATGGAAATCAAGTCACGTACCACTGATAAATCCTATTCCATCTTCCATATGGTCCAGCTTTTAGCACATCACTTTTTAAGTGCTTTTACATATGAATATATATGTAAATCCCCGGGAGATAAACCTCCGGTGCCATATAGGTTTGGCTACAGACAAGGCACGATCAATATTCAGTGCTGTGAGGATGTAAATACTGGCATACATATTAACAAGGAAAAGGAAGTTATACAGTTTGCAAACATGGGGCCCGAAGGACCAGCTTGTCCTCAATACAGACACAGCCTAGAGGGGCAGTACGAGGAGAAAGGCAAAATCAGCAACAGCCAAGTTCAGGAACCAGATTTTTAATGGGTTATTCTTCATTAAGAATCCGTCACATAGATGACAATGATGTTTCCCACCAGTCAGATGACACAGGTGAGTATGAACAGCTCAGCACTGGAGTACTGGATGGCGGTGGGGTCTGTAGAGCTGGGAGACAGGTCTCCAAACTTATAGACATTGTATATATCCCAGATGAGATAACACAGTTCTCTGTCCATTATTAGATCCTGAAAGAGAGAAAGTGATATAAATACTATGGCAAACATAAACTTATGTTACATTAAATCAGCAGCTAGAACCTTAACTTTAATTTCCATTGTATGTATATATATTAGCTAAATCTTTTTTACATCTCTATCATGTGATGTTCTGCTTAAATGACCAATGACTGACACTCTGCACACACACTCACACCTCTTATGAAATAAAGACTGACATAGAATTATTGATTAAAATTATAATGACTATGAATATTGGGAGAAGAAAAGATGCCAAAATAGCAGGCGGGGTGAGTCAGCTGCAACACCGGTGATATAACTGAAGAGGACACATCCCCTGCCCTCGGCGCTTACAGAACATATATAAATACTGTCACTAACCCCGATCATGTGGTGCACGGCACGGGCGGACAGATCAGGAACTGGCCACAGGGCTTTGCATATCTGATTTACATTCAAGGGGCGTGCCATGCCATGTCTACAGAAACTCCTTTCCCATGCGCCATATGCAATGCTGACTCCCTCACTGCTACTGCCAACCTGTGCCCCATCTGAAAAGAAATACAACATTAATCAAATCTTAAACGACTAAGGGAAGGAAGGGAGGGAACGTTTTCCAGGGAAGGATGCAGAAAAATGGCAGCAGGAGATTATAAACCCCCCCCAAGGCTTAACCTGATTGGCTCACCTAAACTCGACCCTAAACTAGTTACTGGTTTGCTACAGAATGCAGTCAGGTGTTTATGGGCCTTCATTCCTAAACAGCATTCAGTTTCTCTAATGTTAAGATTACAATGTGATCATCTTCCATAGCGGACAAAGGATCTGACGCACTCTGCACTCTCTACACACAGGAGAGTCTATTTTAAAAAAACCTCACTCTTTTACTCTGAAGAGTCAGATCCTATGGAGAACAATTAATTTAGAAGTCAATTTACAACACTACCACAAAACGCGCAGATGGAGACTCAACGACTCACTCTTATTAAATACGGAATCTAAACTTGAACTACTAGAGGCCATTCAAAATTATTTTGAATTAAATAGTTCTGATGATATATCACCAAACACCCTATGGGAAGCCCATAAGGCCACAATTAGAGGCCATATCATCAGCAAATCTTTAGCCCTCAGAAAATCCTCAACCCTAGCCCTTTCCGCATTGGAAACTCAGCTGATTTCTTTAACAACACAGTACCAGATTTCCCCTACGCTTAACTTGATAGAACAAATTACAACTCTTAAAGGACAAATAAACATGATATTATCCCGTAAAACGGCCACTACTTTGAAGAAACTTTACCAAAAATTCTATGATAAATTAGACTTTCTTTTAGCAAATAAACTTAGAAATTGACAAGTTTTAAATATGATTATAAATCATAAATATGTTACAATTGAATATTCCTTTTGCTCCTCAATACTTTCTCCTTCCTTTGGGAGTCCCTGGGGCAACCAGAAACCAAAACAAATTAATTCTCCATGTGACCTCTGCTGTTACTTCTCTGATTGCATCGCACTGGCGTCAGCCCCTTTACGCAGACGACGTCCTTCTCTCCTTGACGAGTCCTGTGTCCTCCCTACCGGCAATCCTAGCAGAGATACAAGAGTATGATAGACACTCTGGATGCAAAATTAACTCCCAAAAAACAGAAGTTTTACCTACCTGATGCCTTACGCCATCATTTAGACCAACACTTTCCTTTTAAATGGAATCAAAAAAAGATAAAATATTTAGGAATTCATTTAACAAAAACATATGGACAATTATTTCAATCCAATTATCCTGCACTTTTATCCAAAATTAAAAAAGATTTAGAGAAGTGGAATGCTATGATTATATCTTGGGTGGGTCGAATTACTTAGATCAAAATAAATATCCTCCCCAGGCTATTGGATCTTTTTCAGGCCCTCCCGGTCTGAGTTCCTCCACAAATTTTTAAGTCTTTCCAATTTCATATAAATAGATTCATATGAAAGGGGAAAACGCCCATGGGTATGCCTAAAAGTCATGTACAGATCAACAGCGGTGGGCGGTCTGGGACTGCAGGATTTTTGCCGATACTATCTGTCGGCTCATTTAGCTCAATGCATAATATGGTGCTCAAAAATTACTACCCGAATATCGTCCAAGGTCGAGACACAATATGCTGGGGTCACGTCTATAGCCACATTGATGTGGCAGCCTAGGTCTGTTCGACCTTTGGCTGCTACATGCCATCCAGTCATCAATCATTACCTAAGCCTATGGGACGGGGTTAAACACAGATACAAATTATCAGAAATTTCCAAGCCCAATTATTCCATTATATAATAATTCTAGCTTTCCCCCTGGTTGCAGACCCACTACTTTCTCCGCTTGGACATCAAATGGTATTTATTACCTCAATGATTTAATTTCTAGCTCTGGATTCCCGCCATTCTCTGACTTAAGAGAGACCTTCTCTATACCACATTATTGTTTTTATCAGTATCTTCAAATGAGACATTTTTATTAGTTAATTAAAGATGTTAGACACTAGCGAACACCCTCTCAGTTTGAGGAATTATGCAGAAGACGTACTTCTTTTAAAGGCTTGACTTCAGTTCTATATCATATGTTAGCTTCAAATACTCTAGATACTTTAGAAACTTATGAAGGGGCGTTGAATGGAGAGTTGGAGAGTCCTCTGGAGTTAGAAGAATGGGAGGAGATAAAAGAATCAATAGTTTCATCTTCAATATGTGTTCGCAGAATAGAAGAGCGATACTAATTATTATTTATGTGGCACCAACTAGATTAGCAAAATTTCCCATTGATGTAGATGATAGGTGTTGAAGGGGTTGTCAGGGTAGGGTGATAGGTGTTGGAGGGGGTGTCAGGGTAGGGGGTCATACTTACATAAATGGAGTGTAAGCCTCAAGTTACAATTTTGGTCCTCAATACTTTCTCCTTCCTTTGGGAGTCCCTGGGGATACCAGAAACCAAAACAAATTAATTCTCCATGTGACCTCTGCTGTTACTTGTCTGATTGCATCGCACTGGCGTCAGCCTCATATCCCATTTTGGAAATGGAATTCATGACCTACAATATGCGAGATTCATCCAAGTCATTTGATAAAACCTGGGAACCATGGGCTTCATATTTTGGAACCACTCTTCCCATTTTCAGTGGAAAGACCTGATGGATACCCTCCACTTTATCCGATCTTTCTTCAAATCCTTTCTCTTCAGCTTTCCTCTATATTCTATTACTTTCAATCTCTCTTCTTCTTCTTCTTCTTCTCCACTCTTTCGATGGCCTGCCATCCGTCCTCTTGTATTATTTCTTAGCTCTATAATTTTTTCGTTTTTACGATATATTTTTCTTTCTACTACAAAATTGAAACTGAAAGACACCGCTGTATCCTAAATCTGATTGTATCTTCTTGTTACAATTGTACAATGTATAACCATACCTCATTTATTGCCTAATGTAACAAGATGTTTTGTTGTACAAATGTTCTTTCAAATAAAAATTTGAATATTCTTTTTGACGTATAAAACAGCTGTCATTCCATAGAAATAAGCTGTCATTCCATGATATATAGCATTTGTTGTGGGGTACACCAGTGGGGTAACGCATGTGCAAAGAATTGAGGGTGTGAATTTTGGGGGATCGGTCAGAATTAGGGGTCAAATTTAGAAAAAGTAGCCGATTTGAATAAGTTTTTTTGTTGGATATGACATATAAAACTGCTGTCATTCCATAGAAATCAGCTGTCATTCCATGATATATAGCATTTAGTGTGGGGTACACCTGTGGGGGAACGCATGTGCAAAGGATTGAGTGTGTGGGTTTTGCAGATCTGTCAGAATTAGGGGTCAAATTTAGAAAAAGTAGCCGATTTAAATTAGTTTTTTGGTTGGATATGACATATAAAACTGCTGTCATTCCATAGAAATCAGCTGTCATTCTTAGATATCTAGAATTTGTTGTGGGGTACACCTGTGGGGGAACGCATGTGCTAAAGACTGAGTGTGTGTGTTTTGCAGATCTGTGAGAATTAGGGGTCAAATTTAAAAAAAGTAGCCGATTTGAATGAGTTTTTAGGTTGGATATGACATATAAAACTGCTGTCATGCCATAGAAATCAGCTGTCATTCCACAGAAATCAGCTGTTATTCCATAAATTTTGCCTTGTGTTGTGGGGTACAGATATGAGGGAATACATGTGCAAAGGATTGAGGGTGTGGGTTTTAGGGATCTATGAAAATTTGTGGTCTCTTTTGTGAAAAGTAACCAATTTGAATATTCTTTTTGCTTAGATATGACGTGTAAAACTGCTGTCATTCCATAGAAATAAGCTGTCATTCTATAATATATAGCATTTGTTGTGGGGTACACCAGTGGGGGAACGCATGTGCAAAGGATTGAGAATGTGGGCTTTTTAGGATCGGTCAGAATTAGGGGTCAAATTTAGAAAAAGTAGCCGATTTGAATGAGTTTTTTGGATGGATATGACATATAAAACTGCTGTCATTCCATAGAAATCAGCTGTCATTCCACAGAAATTAGCTGTCATTCCATGATATATAGCATTTGTTGTGGGGTACACAAGTGGGGGAAGGCATGTGTAAAGGATTGAGGGTGTGGGTTTTAGGGATCTATGAAAAATTGTCGTCTCTTTTGTGAAAAGTAAACAATTTGAATATTTTTTTTCCTTAGATATGACGTGTAAAACTGCTGTCATTCCATAGAAATAAGATGTCATTCCATAATATATAGCATTTGTTGTGGGGTACACCAGTGGGGCAAAGCATGTGCAAAGGATTGAGTGTGTGGGTTTTGCGGATCTGTCAGAATTAGGGGTCAAATTTAGAAAAAAAAGTAACCAATTTGAATATTCTTTTTGCTTAGATATGACGTATAAAACTGCTGTCATTCCATAAAAATAAGATGTCATTCCATGATATATAGCAACTGTTGTGGGGTATACCTGTTGGGGAACGCATGTGCAAAGGACTGAGGGTGTGGGTTTTGCGGATCTGTTAGAATAAGGGGTCAAATTTAGAAAAAGTAGCCGATTTAAATGAGTTTTTTGGTTGGATATGACATAAAAACTGCTGTCATGCCATAGAAATCAGCTGTTATTCCATGATGTATAGCATTTGTTGTGGGGTACACCTGTGGGGGAATGCATGTGCAAAGGATTGAGTGTGTGGGTTTTATGGATCTGTCAGAATTAGGGGTCAAATTTAGAAAAAGTAAACGATTTGAATGAGTTTTTTGGTTGGATATGACATATAAAACTGCTGTCATGCCATAGAAATCAGCTGTCATTCCACAGAAATTAGCTGTTATTCCATAAATTTTGCCTTGAGTTGTGGGGTACAGATATGAGGGAATACATGTGCAAAGGATTGAGGGTGTGGGTTTTAGGGATCTATGAAAATTTGTGGTCTCTTTTGTGAAAAGTAACCAATTTAAATATTCTTTTTGCTTTGATATGACGTATAAAACTGCTGTCATTCCTTAGAAATAAGATGTCATTCCATGATATATAGCAATTGTTGTGGGGTATACCAGTGGGGGAACGCATGTGCAAAGGACTGAGGGTGTAGGTTTTGCGGATCTGTCAGAATAAGGGGTCAAATTTAGAAAAAGTAGCCGATTTAAATTAGTTTTTTGGATGGATATGACATATAAAACTGCTGTCATTCCATAGAAATCAGCTGTCATTCCATGATATATAGCATTTGTTGTGGGGTACACCTGTGGGGGAACGCATGTGCAAAGGATTGAGGGTGTGGGTTTTGCGGATCTGTCAGAATTAGGGGTCAAATTTAGAAAAAGTAGCCGATTTGAATGAGTTTTTTGGTTGGATATGACATAAAAACTGCTGTCATGCCATAGAAATCAGCTTTCATTCCACAGAATTCAGCTGTTATTCCACAAATTTAGCAATGTGTTGTGGGGTACAGATATGGGGGAATACATGTGCAAAGGATTGAGGGTGTGGGTTTTAGGGATCTATGAAAATTTGTGGTCTCTTTTGTGAAAAGTAACCAATTTGAATATTCTTTTTGCTTTGATATGACGTATAATACTGCTATCATTCCATAGAAATAAGATGTCATT